>SNQN01009322.1:11009-25805 GCA_008642245.1 Bassia scoparia
TTAAAAACTACTTCATACAAGATAACAACTACTCTTTATATCCTAAAAATTATATCAACAGTAAAAAAAAATTAAATCTAAAACATATTTAATAAATAAAATTTAATGTGCTTTTACAAGTATCTATGTAACCGTGCATCGCACGGGAAATTAATCTAGTAGAGATATAAAAAAAGATGAATGAGAATATGATATGAGAGAAGCTGTAAAGGTTGGGACTTGGGTCTTGGATGAATGATCTAGATGACTTGGGTAATTTATTAATTTATTTATTGCAATGCAAAAGTAAAGCAAGCTATTATAACTTTAGCATTACATTGTATTCATTTTTTAATTAATCTAATGGGAGTATGGCACAACAAGAAAAAGTCGCACGGGCGACCGCAGTTAGCGACCGAAMATCGGTCGCTAATGGGGTTTAGCGACTGATTTTCGGTCGCTAACTGTGGTCGCTGTTTCCTTCGTCGCTAAAATTTTTTAGCGACCGAAATTCGGTCGCTAATCCATTAGCGACCGATTTAGCGACCAAAAACACGACTAACAAAATTGGAGAGAAATTCGACGTGAAAAAATTAGCGACCGAATAATCGGTCGCTATTAGCGACCGACATGAAATCGATCGCTAATAGCGACCGATTATTCGGTCGCTAATTCCAAATTCTCTCCATTTATTTGGAGGGAAAATACAGTTAGCGACCGAATAATCGGTCGCTAATAGCAACCGATTTCATGTTGAATTGGGGGTCGTGAGCAAATGTTATGTACGTGAGGTTGAATTGAGGGTCCGAACCATATTAAATGACCCTCTTTTTTAAAAAAAAAAATATTTAGCGACCGATTTTGAAATCGGTCGCTATTAGCGACCGATCCTTCGGTCGCTAAACTTGTAATAAAGCAAAGGAACATTAAAGGGTCCAAGCCGCCAAAATGAAGGGTTTAGCGACCGATGGATCGATCGCTATTAGCGACCGATGGATCGATCGCTATTAGCGACCGATGGATCGGTCGCTAAATGTTTCTGACCGTTTTCAGTCAGTAACGGTCGCTAAATCGGTCGCCCGTACGCAAATTTCTAGTAGTGTGGGACCCATGGGCTTTGACAAAAACTAGGTGTTTGAAAAAAGAGACCAGTTAGCTATAATGCGGTCTCCTAGATCAAGTCAATGARACCGTTTTATTTGAAAATTCAGTTTCTTAGGCTTAGAGACCGGTGTTAAAACATGACCGGTTTCTTAAAATTGGTCACTTTGCCAATTTTTGTAGTAGTGCGAGAAAACGAGATTAATTATTAATAGCCAAAACGTCCGAGTGTACAAAGCTTGAGATTTGGGGAGGACATTCCTCAATCCAAACTCGTAATTCATCGAAACTAAAAGAAAATCTCACTATTTCGTGAGCTACCCTATTACCCCTACGTTTAACATGAGAAAAAGAAAAAAATCTACAAATTTTAGCGAAAACTAAAATATCATGAATAATAGAACCAAAGTATGTGCTATCCTCCTGCTGGCTCTTCAGATATGAATAAACCTTCATGGAATCGGTTTCAATGGTTAACGTTCGCAAACCAGCTTCCCAAGCAATCTTAATGGCTTCCCTCACTGCAATAGCCTCGATCACCAACATCCACCCCACAAGGCATCTGTCTTTTGCARCACGTAGATATTAAGACATCACCATCGCAGTCCCTGACCACCGCACCTAAACCCACCAAGATACCTCCAATGAAATCTGCATCTGTTTTAAGTTTATATACACCTACAGTTGGAGGCAACCACGTTGTAGGCGATTCCTTCATGATGCTACATTTGCGAACCACACAGCTACATTTCTCGTACTCCCCAACAAAACCCAAAGCCTTATCCACCACCGCTTTCACTGGAATCTTTCTTCCTTCAAAGAGACAAGCGTTTCGTTTTAACCATATTCCCCAAGCCAAAGACCARAAAAGACTCCACCAGGTCCCATCCAAGTTTCGAGCTTCCAGCGTGCCCATCATCTCCTCAAAGCTAGTTGCACCAACGTCCTCCACAGCCAATTGCAAAGGAAATACTTTCCATATAACACTAGCCACTACACACAAAAATAGCATATGCAGCATATTCTCACCTTGGTCACCACAAACTAGACACACATCATCCACACACATCCCTCGTTGAGCCAAGTGTGCCCTCACTAGGAGTGTGCTTGGTGTATCACCCTCCAACCAAAGCTTTACTCTTTCGGCGGAATCATCGCAGCCCATAGCTTCTTCCAACTTCCTTGGTTCGATCGGTTCCACATTCGAAGAAGATGGTTTTTGCAAACCTTCAAGTTCGAGAAAATATGCACTTCGAACACTGAATTTTCCATCCTTGGTGTAATTCCAGCACCACTTGTCTTCTTTCTCAGTCCAACTAATGGGAATGCAAGTAATGGCTTCAATTTCTATTGTAAACATCAGACTTTGTAACTTCTGGACATCCCAACTGTGATCACGGATGAAATCATTAACCCAATCATTAATCCAAGAATGTTKCAAAACTAGTATTATGTGCATGTTACGCGTGCTTAGACACATCGACACTTGCTAATTGTTTAAAGTTTTGTTAATACAAATCTATCTTTGCTTGATTTAATTAAACATTGTGAAAGTATTTTACTTGTTATTTTTCATTTATATTAAAACGTTACTTAGTTAATTTTATTATTGTTTGGCAAGGTAGCGTTTTGAGTAGCGATTAACGGTGATGCTACTTTTTTCAAACGCTAGCAGGAGTAACGTTTTAGCGTTTTGACCAGAATAAAATAACGCTACTTGATAATTTATTTTCTTCTATAATAAATAAACCCCCTACTATTACCAAACATTCATATTAGAAATCTAATTTTTACGACTACCCGCTACTATTACTGAACACCCCTTTAGAATAAGTAGAGTTTTGACCTAATAAACACTTTAAAAACTACTTGAAACATAAAATCCAAACACACCCTTCATAATAGAGATGTAAACAAAGATGGTTGAAGTATTGGGCCTAGTGAGTAATGGGCCTATTGATTATTGGCTATATATACATATACACAAGACTACGAGAGTACTTCCTAAACTTGTTATAAACGCAACCCTGACTCTCTGAGTAGAAAATAAGTAAAAGTAGGCATTGAGCGTTGAGGTGAGGTTAGGTAAGGCATGGCTGAAAGTGAGACCAAACAGATGTTAAGCCTGAAGCTGCTAGTAGACACGAAAGGCAGCAAGGTTCTGTTTGCAGAGGCAGGCAAAGACTTTGTGGATTTCTTCTTCCACACAATAATGGATTTCAGCAATGTCGTTAAACTCCTCAGTCAGCAAGACATGGTGGGCTGCCTAGAAGAGCTCTACAAGAGCATTGAGCCTCTCAGCACTCAGTTCTTCCACCCCGACTACAACAAGGATTCGATGTTCAATCCTAAGTCAGCCGTCAATGTTCCGTTGTTGTCGCTCACTGAAGCTCCTCCTACTCCCGACACTACCACTACTCGTAAATTCTACAGGTGCGGCTCGTGCCCGAATGTGACTGATCACCCGGGTGCATTGTGCCCCTCTTGTGGCGGTGCTATGACCCTGGTGCTGAACTATGTCTGGCCCACGGTTTCGCTCGATATTTTGCCGTCAAGCGGCGGGGAAAGTGGGGGTTATGTGAAGGGGGTGGTGGCTTACATGGTGATGGACAACTTGGAGGTGAAGCCCATGTCCACCATATCTGGGATTACCCTGATGAACAAGTTTCATGTCAAGGATGTGTCTACTTTGGAAGAGAAAGACTGAAAGAGGTTCAAGTTGGTCTCAATGAGGTATATCTATTATCAATTATGCATGCAAATTGTGATATAACAAGTTGAGCTATGTATGTATGATCAATATGCATGTTGGCATGTTGTATGCAGGGGTTGGCAATACTTAAGGCGGCGTTGGAGACCAAAGCTGTGCTGAGTGCTGACTCATGTTTTCATGGGGAAGAAGCTCTAAATCTAATGTTCCATGCTTTAATTTGTTATATATGCATGTATATATAGATCACTAGATCAGACGATAATCAGTAGTATATTTTGCTAATTAAGATGTTAAAATTCAGGATCTTTTGGTTGTGATTTACTATCCTGAATTCCTCCTAGTGATTTTGCTTATGTCAATGTAGTAGTGTGTCTGAATTTCTGGTGTTAATGTTAATTATCAACTTTTCATCATGCAGTCATGTACTCATGTGTTAAGGGGACCTTACCTTACCTGACTTTTGAATGGTGTTTGACTGTTTGTATATTATTATCATGGTTTCTTATGAATAAAAATCTACTAGTCCCAACAACAAAAAAGCCTCTAAGCAAGGTACTGTTCATAATGAACAGTGAGTTGACAATTCTGCCCTTCATGTATTAGTTGCCACCTTGACCCTTGCTTTTGACCTTCACTCCCTGTCATCACTTCTCYAACATTTTGTTTMTGTGCTCTTCCCCACCTCTTTYGATYGACATTTTCACCACCATTTTCGTTTGTCCTTTTTTTCCCTTGCGATCATCTCTGTGCGCTTCTTCCTCCAACACACTCACAGACATTTTGAAAGCTAATTTTCATTTCTCAATTTTTAAATTGCGTCATTTTGGGCGACTTTAGTTGGCGTTGGCGATGACCGCATGCAACCCAGGGGGCGCGAAAAGGAATCTTTGAGCGCGTGTAGTGGCCATTAGTGGTGCTGATGAGGTCAGTGACCGTTGACGACTACCGCATTCTTCTTTTTCTCTCATCTTCTTTCTTTTAGGGTCTGAAATTGGGGTCTTATTGTTGAATTAGGGTTCGAATTTGGGATTTTATGGTTGAATTAGGTTTTGATTTTTTATAGATCTAGGGTATTGATTTATGGTTCAAATTAGTTGGAATTGGAAAGCCCTAAAATTCGAAAACCCCAACGGTGTTTGGGTTTTGTTGGTTCGAATTTTAAGGTATGAATTAGGGTTTTCAAAATGCAGTTGTTCAAATTTTAGGGCTCTTACAATAGGCAGCAAGTCGCTCATGTTGGTTTTATATGACTCTTAGTTCTTGAATTCTGTTTCTAATTGATTTTCTGTTTATTTGATTAATAATGTCATCAATACAGTGAGTTGTTGAAATGGSCTTATTTGATTGCATGATTAATCTGTTCAGGCTTTAATTATTATCATTGTAAAGGGTTTTTTGTGATTTGCTGATATTAACTTGTTCGATTGTTGAAGGTAGTTGAATTCTTTTTCCCTTTTTTTAATTGATGATGTTATTTTCCCCCAATTTTTTTATTCCTTTCATTATTGTATATGTCGAATTAGGGAAGTTGTATTAGCGTTTGTCTATAGATATTCCAACTACAAGCAGGTAGTTCTATCTATTTTTATAACTTTAAAGTTGATTTGTGTGGAATTGAAATAGTCGTGGGTTTACTGTGTGCCATCACTGTTCTTGTGTTGGAAGTAATGTGACTGGAATAGCTATCCTAATAATGTGTTTCCCATGAGCAGGGAAATTTGCATTGTGGATGATTCCTAAATTATAGTTTCTAACTTTCTAGCCTTTATTAATAAATAATATCCCGTGAGCTACCATTGCATATAATTATACTTAATAGTATTAGTATGCAAAAATAAGAAGCAATAATAATTTAGTTTCCATGTTTTATTAATAAACATTAATCCTTAATTGAGTCGTCTTTTCATATACTCTAACGATAATATATAAATGATAAAGTGGAACACAGTAAACATATTTATTGATTTTTGTTTTTGTTATTGTACCTCAGGAAGTGCTAAGTTGACTTTGATGATTTKCTTTGATCATCGACAAAATCGTAGATTTTAAGGTTTTAATGGGTTGATAAATTGCATTGTTAAGAATTGAGAATATGAGGCTTATTACAGAAATTTAATGTAATATGAATGAGGAACATTAGAGCTATGATATGTACAGTTCTGTCATGTTGAATTGGTCTGACATTGCTTGTAAATTGGCTTGCAGCTGATGTAGCTGCTCCGCGCAATAGCTAGGAGATGTCGCGGAGCTCTTGTCTTATGGAGAACTGTGAACAGGTAACTTAACCTGAATTTTCTTGAATGTATTTTTGACTGTATGGWCGACAGATTTCCCTTTGATCAGTATCTGTGATGGCTGTTAGTTTGGTACATAGTATTTCCTTTACTAGGTGTCGGAGAATTCAGAAGTAGACTGATTTGTAAGCTGAGCGAATATTCATTTGTAAGATGCGATGATGTGATGTTTTTAGCTTCTCATTAGCTAGGCTCATTCCTCACATCGACAAGGCTTTCCTTGTCATGTCCTATCTTGATGTAGTCGATATATGCTTAGAAATCTTTTTTATTTGCTTATTGACGTGCTCAATGATATTGCTATCTTGTGTACATGGTGCCAATAATATGTGAATTCTTTCACTAACAAATCATATATAGGAGAAGAGGAATCATAGAAGTGAGTTTATATCAGATAATATACTTCCTCCTTTTCTTTTTAATGGCAACATTTACTAAATTAAGAAATATCAAATTAATAGCAACAATTGTCTTCTTTCTATTTTTGCATGTTACTTCTTCCTATCTCTCTCCTAATCACATGCCTCACTTTCTCACTCTATCACTTTCACCCTCACACAATCAATTTTTGCCTAGGAGTATGAGTCATGCTCAATGTTGCCATTAAAAAGAAACGGAGGAAGTATAAATTTTGTGATAGAATTTTCTATATGTGATTGTTGCGGTTGGGTTATAGCTGATTTGTAGGACTTAAATGATTAGAAAAGCAAGTTTCTATCAGAATTTTGTTGTTTACATTTTCAAAGACTAGATCTTTTTGGTGATTAGCTTCTTCATACAATTTATAGATGATTGAATCATATAGAAATGTGAGTATGCTATAACATACTATATCAAATTTATGTTTAGAAATGTCTTTTTTTTGGAATGACAACATTACATTTGAATATTATGTAGGTATCATTAGTTCATATACTCATAAGAGTTCTCTGTTAGTACCACTCTGGCTTTGTCACCTAATGTAGGCTTTTGCTCATTGCTCCTTTCATTTTTTAATTAATATTTAGTACTATGTTAGAAGCTAATTTGATATATAATGATTAAGTGATTTCTAATTTCAAGATGAGAAAGTTGAAGTCACAGTAAGTCACCTTTCGATTAGAGATGGTGCTCACGCGCTTTTCTACACTCCTTTGGTTTACAATGTTCTCAGAAAAAAGTTCAATTTGAGTTTCGTTGGTGATTCCTGATTTCAGGATGAGAAAGTTGAAGTAACAGACCTGATTTAAGGTCAGACCTGAGTTGGGAGTTCGGGTGCAGCAGCAGCAGCATACCTTGGGAACTGCACCAGTGCAGCAGTAGTAGGTATGTCCTACCTCACGCTTTGTGCAGGGCAGGGCAGTAACGAATTAGTAGCAACAGGAACAACAACTAGCAACCAAATTACATTAAGCATCGTCAATGAAATATTTTTCATATATATACTTCATCGTTTTGTATGCATTGAAAGCTAATCCAAATTACATTGTAACAGATTACTCGCAAATGACAGTATCATACTTTAAAGTGGACCACGGCGCGCGATGTGCGCCGGGGCAYACAAGTACATTGTAAATTGAGAATGGAGTACTACACTACTGTTTAATTTAACTCTTGTATTCAACTATTTTGATTTTTATGTTTTATTCATAAGAGCAATTCTCTATTCTATGCTACTTCTCCCTAGCTCCCGCGCACTTTTAATTAGTTTAATTCAATTTCATTGTTTTCAGTTAATATAAACGAACTATTACGGTTGTTCAAGTCGTTTTAAATTTCGAATAAACATGTGTCGGATAGTTATGCATGGATTTCATTTACCATTATAAATTTTCCTATTTTAACTTTTTATAAAAAGTCCTATTTTAAGTTAAATTTGACTTTATTGTTACTATTTTATTTTTTTTTTGAAAGGAAGGTCGTCTATATAAAGATTGCAATAGATTAAAAAATTCACTCATTTTGAAAAATATATTTAACGATGTTAAATTTCATGTTTAGGACAAATGGGTCTGGATAACCCAACAAGGAGGATAGTCAAATTAACTTACAAATTCATGGAGGTTCCTTCCTAAAACCAATTGGTGAAAGGAGGCATAACTCTAAGCTAAGGCTCATAAACTAGTGGTTCAATCTCTCCTCTTCTTCAATAATGTGGGACAACCTACTAGTGCAAATCACATGGAGTTCAACAAAAGATGTAAACGAATAAAACTAGTATTTGACCCGTGCAACGCACGGGTTMATTTTGTAATTGACGTTGATTTTATAATAGTATGAAGTAATCATAGGTATACAATGATGGAAAATAATCAAGATAACAATAACAAAATGATTAAATATTTTAATGAAAAAATAAGTTTTCTATGATGTTCTACCATATCGAAATTACTATATTCATTCGCCCCAGCGGATGAGACATAATTAATTGAATAATTGTTGTGTTTTCTGAAAAAAATAAAACAAGGAGTAGAAAGAACTTAAAAAACAATATTATCTTTTGTAACTATCACAAAGACAAAATATATTCAAAAAAGAAAAAACAATACATAGAAGATATTGACGATTTTTTGTTGTCACATTCCATGTTATTAAGTACAAAAATATATTATAAAAAGTGGAGATATCAGTGACACTCGATATGTAATTTCTCTATATTGAATTACTCCGTATAAGAATCATTTAACTAAAAGGTAAAAGGGAACAGCCAAACGTCACATGACTATTTAAATAAAAGATGGAAGATCACACTGTCTTTAATTCCGTTCAATTCCATTTTACTAAAGTAGTGAGTAGATTATTTTATTAGACAAAACGAAAAGGAAAGGAAAAAGAAGGGAATAGAAGGGAAAAAATGTTAATTAGGAAAATATTTAAAAAAAAAGGAAATAAGATGAAAATGAAAAATAGAAATATTTTACAACAAAAAAGAAAAAAAGGTAAAAGGGTAAAATTAAAGGAAATTAAATAAAATTTAGGAAATTACCACGTGAAAAAATATAGGCAAACGCCCCCAAAAAATAAATACGGAGTAAGAGGAAATGGAAAAAATGGGTTAAAAAATTAAGAAATCTTTTACAACAAAAGAACATATAGAGGGTAAAAAAGGAAATTAAAGAAGAAAATGAAAAAAAGGTAATTTCCATGTGTAAAAAAATATAGGCAATAACCAAAATATAAAACATAGAAAATTTAAAGGACCCTTTTCATTAAAAAAAGTAATCAATAATTGAATCATTGTATTTTGAGTATTTTAAAAGTTTTCAATTTGTTTTACTTTTTTTGTAATAGTTAATGTAACAATAGTATACACTGATGAAAAAACCTAAGTAATAATACATACTGAATCATCAAAAATCAAGTTTTTAATTTCTATGCAAAATACTACTCGTACAATCTTTTTTGAGTATGTAAATATACCCCCATTGACAAAAAAAAACCCGACCCAAATGCATCAAAACGACTTGAAAAAAGTGGGTCATGAATAAAGAATATAAATAGAAACCGTTGTACACTGACGCGTTAACCGTTTAAATAGACTCGGTCAAACCACCTATTTGCAATTATTATTAGTACAATTTTTAAGAACCAATTGGTCATGTGTTGTATATTATTCGAAAAAAATTGATCTAAATAGAAATTGATATTATGCAAAATGAGTTAAAACATGCGAACAGAATGAGTTAAAAAGAATTGATATTTATGCAATAATCAATAATGCGAATATAATGAGTATGAATAGAAATATACATAATTATATACATGTTATTACATAAAAAATAGGTAAACCCAAAATACAACCTATCAGGTGAATGTTGCAAGTGTAACTCATGATCTGTTCGCGAAATGTTGCATGCAAAACAAATAGAATATGGACAGTTTTTCGGAAATAAATGTTACATACAAAATAAATAGAATAAGGATATGTATTTTTGTACTTTAAATAAAAGTTTTAACTAAAATGTTATATGTGAATTAAATGTTCTGTTTATTTTTGCATGAACATTTCGCATGATAGTGTATTTGCGGTTATACCGATTGTTTATGTAATAACCAGTATATATATTATATATCTATTAATCTGTATCTCTTGTTGACATTATTGTTATTTCGCATAATATCAATTCTATTCTAACTGTTGTTCGCATGGGTTTTTAACATCATCGATATATCAATCTATTTAGATAATTTTACGATATAACTGACCAGACACAACAATTGGTTCTTAAAAACTTTGTACTAATAACTTTAAATTCGCAAAACGGGTGGGTTTACCCATCCTATTTAAAAACGAGTTTTGCGGTTCTAGTATATATTTCTTTATTCATGACCCAACTTTTTCGAGTCGGTTTTTCATGTCAAATTTGGGTCGGGTTTTTTTTTTAACCGGGTATAATTACCATACTTCATAAAAAGATTGTACGAATAGTAATTTTGCATAGAAATTTAAAACTTGATTGTTTGTTAAATGATTCAGTATATTGTTATTATTACTAGGTTTTTTCATCAGTGTCTACTTATTGTTACATATAACTATTACAAAATCAAAGTAAATCAAATTGAAAACTTTTAAAAATATCTCAAAAATACAATGATTTACTTATTGATTACAATTTTTTTTTAATGAAAAGGTTCCTGTAAATTTCCTACATTTTTATGATTTTGGTTTTTGCCTATATTTTTTTACACGTGGAAATTACCTTTTTTTCATTTTCTTCTTTAATTTTCCTTTTTTACCCTCTATATTGTTTCTTTTTTTGTTGTAAAAGATTTCTTTATTTTTTTTACCTTTTTTTTCCATTTTCCTCTTATTTTATTTTTTGGGGTTTTGCATATATTTTTGTCACGTGACAATTTCCAAATTTTTATTTAAATTTCCTTTAATTTTTACCCTTTTACCTTTTTTGTTGTAAAATATTTCTATTTTTTTCATTTTCGTCTTATTTTCCTTTCTATTTTTTTWAAAAAAAACATTTTCCTATTGATGTGGCACGTAAAGCCACGTGTCACGTCTCGTGTGGTTGAGAAAATCCAACTTGGCGTAGACCCTCGTGACACGTGTCAGAAGCCGAGAGGTAGATGATCTGCAAATATTCAACCGGAAACCGGTTGAATACCGTAAAAGAAACAGCTTAAGCAAGCAAAACTCGTAAGACGATGCATAGGATGGTGACAAGTGTCACACATCCGAGCCCTCAAGAGGTAAGGCAAAAGCCTATAAATACCCCTTGAGAGGCACCATTTTTCAGACACTTTTACATACAATTGAGAGCATTTTACTCATACTTAAGCAAGTATAGACGTTTATCTCTCTAACTTCTCTCTAAATAGCTTAGCATTTAATTTTATTACCTTCCTCTCCCGTTACTTCTTTTACTTAGAGTGCATGCGGAGGGGAGATATCCAAAGGAATTATTCTCCTTCTGCTAGGTGTGCTAAGGCGTTCGAGAACGTGAAGTGCCAGTCCCCCCATCCCGAGGTTCCAAGACCAAGATCAGCTCTCTGAGGTAGCGTAGAAGGGAAGCTCTCCTACCGTGCTCTCAACCCTAGCGTATGGAAATCTTTGGTACGCGTTCCAGCGGAACTTTGTTAGAGCCCCACATTTGGCGCCGTCTGTGGGGAGGCGATTCAGTATATGGGCTTCAGAGAGATGTATTCAAACCAGACAAGGGAGGAACAACTCTCCATCTCAGAGAGAAAGCAATTCTCCAACGGGTGGAACGGACCCTGACCTTCAGTCTGTCCATATGGTGAGGAGACTAGGCACTGTATGTGGGGAGCTCGTCTCCTCCAAGACTTGGTATGTGAGATTGTTAAACCCTTTGAGTACTCAAGAAGGAGGATAAGCACTGGGGATGTACAGAGGTTTGGTAACGTTTTTCAGAACATACAAGTACATTGAAGGCAACATACTCCAAGCCTCTCAAGGAGTATTCACACGTGTTGGAATGCCGTGTTTGGGAAGATCAACACGTGTCTTTAATTCGTTCATTCCATTTTACTTTAATTAGTGAGTAGATTTATTTTATTAGACAAAACGAAAGGAAAGAAAAAGAAAGAAGGGAAAATAGAAGGGGAAAAATGTTAATTATAGGAAAAGTATTTTTTAAAAAAATAGAAAGGAAGATAAGATGAAAATGAAAAAATAGAAATATTTTAAACTTAAAAAAGAAAAAAGGTAAAAGGGTTAAAATTAAAGGAAATTTAAATAAAAATTTTAGGAAATTTCTAGGCAATCAACCACACATTAGCTGCAAAAAGTATAACGGGCAAACCGCAACTTTACCCCCAGGATTAAAATATACATAATTCAGAGTAAGATTAAGGTAAGGATTGTAGAATAAAAAATGGAGAATATTATCAAAAAAGATTATATAGAATATCATTATTTACTTAAGCTTAAATTATATAGAACACGAATTATACTCGAAGGTTACTAACTGAAAAGACGAGAAATTACGAGAAGGTAAATGATCAAATACAGTGGTTATTTCTGGTGTGTACTTATCTATTTTTTATAAATTTATAATTCAGGGGTGTCAATAAACAAAAATGGCACATAAAAAAATCATAAATGTGAAAGTTTGTAAGGAGGGAGGCTTTTCGATTAGAGTAATCTGTAATCAAATAAATTGATTGGAATTCATCTCTGGTAGTTTTGTTTGAGATAATGTTTTAAAGAACACATGGGTTCTTCTATTCTTTGGGTTGGTCAAACTCTTATGATTATAGATAGCAAGGAGTAATGAGTGTAGTAGACGATGTTAATTCATGGGACAAGTAGATTTAATAAGAATGACACAGCTAGCAGTCAGGTTCATGATGAAAAATAAGACCCTAGACGTAGGATAATGTAACAATAGGCAAGATAAGGTGGAGTAAAGAATGTCATCAAAACTCAAGTTTTTAATTTCCTATGCAAAAATTATCTAACTGGACGTTAACAATCTTGTTTATGGAGTAATGGTAAATTATATGGAAACAAAAAAAAAAACACCGACCCAAATTTGGCTTGTACAAGAACGATCTGAAAAAAGTGGGTAATGAATAATAAGATATATATAATGAGAAAGCATCAGTTGTATTACCTGAAGCGCAGTAAAACAGTGTTCATAAATAGAACTCGGTCAACCAACCTGTTTTTGCGAATTAATTTATTATACGAATTTATTAGGAACCAAGGTCAATGTGTTGTATATTATCAGAATGAAAATTGATCTAGAATAGAATTGATATTTATGACAAAAATGAGTTATAAAACAATGCGTAACAGACATTGAGTGTAAATAGAATTGATAATTATGTGAAATATAATATCAATATGACATCGAATCTAATACATGAGTTAGAATAGAATACTACATAATATACTATAATATATACATGGTTAATTACATAAAAATAAAGGTATAAACCGAAAACATACAACCTATCAGGTGAATGGTTCGCAAGTTGTAACTCATGTCTGTTCGCGAAATGTTGCATGCACAAATAGAATATGGACATTGTTTTTGTTCGGAAAAAAATGTTACATACAAAAATAAATATGAATATCAGGATTATGTATTTTTGTACTTTAAATATAAAGTTTTTTTTTGAAATTATTTTGTGAATGTGACAATTGTGTACGAATTGTAAGTCAAAACCAAGTTTTAAATAGGATGATATAGATTATCCAAAATTATTTATAAGTAGTAATGTAAATCTCAATTCATTTTTACTCGTATGGAAAAAATATGAATTTTCATTAAAAAAGGTGTTAGTGGTTCAGGATCTTATCTTTTCGAAAGAAGTATTGTATAAGTGGTATAACCATTAATAAAAATTATTCATTTTTAGGAGCAAAGTTCTATTTACTTTGTATTAGATTTCAATCATTTCACCATTAGTTTGCAACAACTTCTTTTGACAACTTATTTTTATTTTGCTACTCCTTATGTCAAATTTCGACCTTGTTTGTTTGAATATTGGGTATACATGAAAGAAATTTTTACTATGAATAACTTATTTGATATATGAAATCCCTGCTTGTTAAATTTGGTTGCAATGCATAATTTTTTTAATTAGAAGTAATCAATTTTTGTGCAATTTTTTTGTAAAAAAATAATAATGAAGACGCATATTCGAAAAATTTGGACAAATCTTTTAAAAATTCGTAGTTAAAAAAAATATATGTAACAACTTTTTTGGTGTACGGTGGAGGCAGTGGCGGGAGCAGCGGGGGTGAGAGAGCAAGGGGGTCCTAATTGCCCCCAATATCCAAAAAAATTTGGAAAAAATCACGTATTTTTAGGGCAAAATATGGGGCGACTGATTTCTTAGCAACGCGCAGGGCTTAAAGTCGGTCGCTAAATATATCAAATCGGTCGCTAAATACTTCAATGTCGCCTTAAATGTCGGATCGCATAAACATTTGAAGAAAGAGTACGATCGCTAAAAAGAAGATTTTGTCTGAATGGTTCCGTATCTTGAATTTAGGTCCCCCCCCCGCCCAGGATATAATTAATCATTTCCTGGCTCCGCTCTGGATGGCAGGGAGAGATTTTAGTCTTTTAGACTTTTGTTGAATTTTACTTGAATACAGAGCACCTCATATTGGACATGACAGATAAAGGCCGACACTTATTTATAGAATTGCAGAGATGTGCTTTTCTAATATAAATAATAGAATATGGGTTAAACTTACTTATGTTCTCGATGAGAAAAAATGAGAGCATTACACACCTTCAT
>SNQN01009323.1:0-12058 GCA_008642245.1 Bassia scoparia
AGATGAGATATATCTCTTTAAGCCTAAAACTGTTTTGAGTACAGCAGGCTTCGAACTTTACACATTGATTTTGTGCGGTTCCATGAGAGTTCAAAGTCCCGAAGAAGGTATAATATGTATGTGTTATTGTTTGATGACTTTTCCAGGTACAACCTGGGTGATAATGCTTACTCAAAAGAGAACTGTTGATGATATGGGTGACTTCCTGGTAAAACAGGTGATGAACCACTCTCCTCATCAAGCTGGTCTCGGTATATGGCAGATCATCGGTACTTTTTGAATTTAAAAATGCTGACTTTCATTGATTACTGCAAGGGAAATGGGTATTAGTCAAAACTTCTCAGCCCCTCAGAACATCGAACATATATGGTGTTGTTGAAAGAAAGATATAGAAATCTTGAGGAGATGGCCAGAACAAGCTCTATTGAAAGTGTCTCCCTAAGAGTTTCTGGGGTGAAGCTGTTGAAAACTGCTTGCTATATACTAATATAGACGACTCATAGGCAAAGCTAAAGAAGGACTCCTATCGAATCCTAAAGGGTAGAAAACCCAATATTGCAATAACTTTCGTATTTGGATCAATGGTATGTATCATAAACAATGGGAAGAACCAGCTTGATAAATTTGACCTATGGAGTGATGAGGGAATATTTCTTGGATATTCTTCCTCAAATAAGCATATAGAGTCTTTAACACAACGGACTGTGTGTTGAGGAGAGTGTTATGTTATGATGAATTTAACATGTCTTCTGTTCTGAGAATCTCACAGGTTGAACCAGATGAGATAATGGACTCCAGATTCACCTGGAACCATGCTGCTGGTTTCCAATGATGAGCAAGCTAATCCTCCTCACTACTGCCACCAGAATAATATGGTGAGAGCCTAGAGAGAAGATGATGAGGATATTAGGTAAGGAAACCAGGTCTTGGTTCTCCAAGAGATGAATAGGTACAGTTCAGGGAACCAGACAATCAAATAACCAACATATTACAACCCTGAACTGAGGGAGGAGGTAAGGGACACAGCATGATTTAAACCTTCTGGTTTTCTCGGAAAGAAGAAAGAATTGTAGAATCCTGCTGTGTTCCCAAATGAATGAGGAAGCAACAAAATGATTTCTTGCTAAAAGTTTTAAATATAGTTTTCTCATCCCTGATCAAATCATAGCAATAAAATAAGGGGATTCAAACAAGAATGAAGGTTTATCAAAACTTTTGTGCTTTTTATTCATTTCTGTCTAGCATTGCCAACTGAGCTATAAAATCGGCATAACTGAATCCTGATTGGGTTCTAGCTGCAAGATAGCTTTAATCAGTTTCAAAGGAACGAATTGGCATTTTGTTATAGAACCAAAGAAAGGTCAGTAAGATGGTAACTAAAATGGGTATTCAGAAACAAATTGGATGATCTAGGTTACATAGCAGAACCAAAGAAGCAAGGCTTAGTTGTGCAATGGTTACAATCAACACAGGAAGGATAGACTATGGATGAGACCTTTGCACCTGTAGCTAGATTTAGAGGCCTATTAGATATAATTGCTTTGCTGCTCACATGAATAATGAAGTTGTTTAGATGGACTGTGAGACGCCTCCTAAATGGATACTTGAAAGAAGAGGTATATGTTGAGACGCCTGGTTTTTTGAAGACAACTGTTTCTCCCCAACATGTGTACAGGTTGGACAAGCACATATGGTTTGAAAGCAACACAAGGGCTGGTATGAAGATTGTCCACACTCTGTTGATGAAGAAATGATTAAAAAGGCGGAACAGTGATAAAACTTGGTTCATATACCAGGGAACCACTTGATTTAAGTTACAGATTTATGTTGATGATATTTGTTTGGTGTCTATCAGGTGCTATGTGAGAGTTGATAATTTATCAAGTGATATTTGAAATGTAGCATGATGGGGGAATAGGGTTCTTCCTTGGCTGCGATAATGCACACAGTTGAATGGAATCATGATCCATCAATAAAGTATTAAAAGAGCTGTTGCAAAAAGTTTGGCATGGAGAACAGCCAGGGCTTATGAACACCTGTTCCTAATCTACAAACCTTGATGCTTCGATCTTAAGGGAACAAATGTGGAAGCCTCACTGAACAGAGAAGGATTGGATCTTGCTTTACTAAAAGCTAGTGACCTGATATTTGTGTTTTCTGTTGTGTTTGGTGTGCCAGGTTTCAAAGCATCCAATGATCTCATTTTGAAGGTGTTAGAAGGATACTTAAGGTATTTTGTGGGAACAGGGATCTGGTTTGTGGTACCTAAAGTAGCACAATTGACCTCATCGATACACAGATGCAGATTATGCTGGGTTCCTAGTTGATATAGAAAGAGCACATCAGGTTTTGTAACTTTCTAGGCTCTTGCTTAATTCATGGGGATCTAGAAGCAAATTTCAGTGGCCCTATCCACAGTTGACGTCAGAATATATGCTGCAGCCTCATGCGTGTCTCAACTGTTGTGGATAAGGAACCAGCTGAAAGATTTTGTGTTGAATACAATTGTGTTCCAGATCTTTTTGTGACAAACTGAGTGCTATAAACATTTCAAAACCTAGTTCAGCACTCCAAAACCAAACACATTGAGATCGACACCACTTTCCTGGGGATAATGTTAGAAGGGTTGTAGAGGATGTTGTTGGCAAAGTGAGGACCAAATAGCAGACATCTTTATTAAACTTGTTCGAGAAATTTTTGTAGAATAGAGGGTTCTTTTATGGACAGTTAGGAGTTTTAGTTGGTTCCTTGTTCATAGGTTAATAGATTCTGAAACATTGGCTTTTTATCACTTTCACCTCAATGATTGGGCTAAAAATGTGATCTTTTTGTATTGTAAAACAGTGTGCATATAACATAACGAAGTCCTTCAGGTGTTATGTAGGGGAGGTCGGCTGATCCCTCAGAAAGGGTTGAAAGTTTTGGTGCAAGAGAAAATGTACATTGATGCATTATATTTACAGAAACAGAATGATTCATGGTTCCTGTACAGGTATCAGCAAAGGGAAAACAGCAGGTCAGTCTCTGATAATGTTTTTCGATTGATATTTTCATATCTTTTGGAAAAATTAATTAAGATATTGGTTTCTTTTGGAAAAGGAATTTATCTTTTCAGTTTTATTTTGATGTGTTAGATATAATACACATGCCTAAATGAAGTCGGTTGAGGGATTATGGCAAGTGATCATGCCTAAAGATTTGAATTTCGAAATACTAGCGTTATTGGACTTGTTGTTCAACCGGTCTAAGGCCTTCAACTCTCACTTCCTTGATGTGATCACGTCGTAGGTGCGATTATGTGAGTATATATTTGATCTACCTTGTATGCAAGCTCATAACTTATTCATCAATGTGCCAGGGGCTGCTTCTCAGACATTCTGCGGTACCTGGTCTCTGGTGCCAAAATTCAACGTTGGATGTTACTTTTCATCGCCAGTTGACTGTTGCACTGTTCATCTGCGATTCATGGGGTAATAAGACAGAATATTCTGGAAGAACAGGGGAAAGAGGGAGAGGCAATTTCGAGTGACTATCATTCATTCTCCAAAATACAAGAAAAAACCCTGAAACACAACATTGAGTTAAACCACCGAGCTATCCACCGAACACAGACTCATCAAACTGTCAACTCCCAACAATAATTCAAACCAAACTAACACTTCAGAAAACACCTTCAAAAAAACAAACTAAACCAAGGAGATTGTGGCCTCATGAGTCCAATTGGGTGGTGGTTCACCATTAGGGAACACAGCACTCTAGGGGAAAAAACCTTCATGAGACTCAAGAAATTAAACGGCAAGAATTTGACGAAGGCTGGTGGAAGAAGAAGATGTTCAATAATCTGGGGAAAAGGAAGCGGAAGCCCCTATTGTGGAGGTTTCAGTCGAGCAGGAAAGACTTTGTTCAGCTGTGAAGAAGGAGGAGTCAAAAAGGAGAGAGGAGAACAATCAACTGGTTGAGAGAGGAACCAAGAGGAAAGTGCTGGCTGCGTAAACCACCGTCGCTCAGTTAAAGGTAAAGTCGTGAATCTCCTTTCCTGGGTTCTATCTGACTAGGTGCTAGAGGTAGTTTGTTGTCTGGATGTAATAAGTTGAGGATGGTTACTGTCATGTCCTGTCATTATCTGAGTATAAAGACTTAATGAGTTTCAATGGATGGATGTACTGTTGATTGTTCTGCTGCTATGTTCTAGGGTAAGGGATTTTTACATAATCTTAGACATTGCTGATATGTCTATGTTTACTGTGGAGATCGATGGTACTATGCTCTGTTTCTTCTGTGTCCAGCATTGTTGGGATTCTAGGGATGGGTTTGAAGTACTTAAGTTGATTGGTGGCCCATGTTGGTTGGGGTACATCTGATGAAATATTATGATTTTTTCTGTTTGGAGGAAAATGCCCAAAAAGTATGTCATCTTTAAATCTTAAACTGATCTAAAGAACACACTGATGAATGGTTCTTCATCCTTGTTGAACAAGTTGTTGCTTCTCTGGCTGTATGCGTCCAGGAAGGGGAATAGTACGACACAATCATGGAGATGGTACTAATTTAACCTGATGATGAAGAAGATTAAGAAATCTTCCTTCCTTTAATCTTGACCACATCATGACTGTTATGTTCATTCATTCATTCTCTGCCTAGTTCTATCATTTATCGATTGCTTAAGGATAGCAAAGTTGGCCTACAGTGGTCTACTGTATCCTGTACAGTATTCACACGCTATCCTAAAGCAAAGGGTCTTGATATCGGTGCTGATGTTCTAGGTATCCAGTTTGAGGAGCCAGTGGAGATTAAGCACCTCCCAAGAAGAAGGCCAAGGCAGAGGAACAGCTAGTCCAAAGTGTTGTGCTAGAAAGAATGAGATACGCAGGAGAAAACTCTTGTAAGTTTGAATGAGCTGGTTCAGGGTATTTTCAACCGTCAGTGCAAGATCGGTCAGACTGGAGAAAGGAGTTAGCTGAGACTCAATTGCTGTTTACTTAATCCTGAAGTCAAAGCTCAGATGGCTCGCGGTATTAGTTCTGTTCCTCCTAAGGACTCAGGTCTCGGTCTAGCTGTGCGAAGTGATTGGTGGTTTCGGGGATCGAGGAAACCAAGGACATTTGATGATAGACAGCAGCAGACTGAGGAGACAAAGGTTGGGGACAGCTGATGAGAGGAGGTTTGAGGAAGATTAGAAGAGATGATGATGCAGATAGAAGATGATGAAGATGCTGAGCTCGAGATGAGGAGGGGAAGAGTAATGATGGAGAGGAGTGATGCTGTTTGCTCCTGTTTCCCTCCCCTATTTTTGGATTCTTAAATAAACTGATTCTGTTGTCTTACTTTTACAACTATCTCACGAACATTTTCTTTCTATGTGGATTAGGGTCCTTTTGCGTTCAACTTTTAATGACTTGTATGTATATTATTATTTTGCATGTGAATGCTAGATCTACTGATTATCTCTTTGCAGCATGATATCTTGAATGGTGGTTGATGCCACTGTATGGATGAGACAATTAACAATTTGTGCATGCATGTGCTTTACTTGTGAGATTTAATGAGCCAAAGGGGGAAAGAAGTGCGAAGTTCATAAAGGCCAGAATCATAGTTTAACGTAAGTTTGTTTAGGAACTAGTTAGAATAGCTAACTTGTTCATTGAGTCTTTTTTCTTTTTAGGAACCAGTAGGATAGCTAAATTGTTTCATGAGTCATTTGAGTTGCTGGTTGTGCTCAAAATCTTCTTTATGAGTAGAAAATTGAAGTGCCAGTTGCTTTACTATGTGAGATTTTTAATGAACAAAATGGGGAAGAAGTGTCGAAGTTAAAAGCCAGAATTAGTTTAGTTAAGTATTGTTTAGGACTCAGTTAAGAATAGCTAACTGTTCATTGAGTCTTTTCTTTTAGAACAGTTAGGATAGCAACTTGTTCATTGAGTCTGATCTGTTGTGCTCAAACTTCTTATTGATACAAAATTGAAGTGTTGTCTGTTTCTAACTTGTTGTTAACATGGAACTTCGATTAAGTTTCATCATCAAAAGGGGGAATTTGTTGAGTTTCTTAGTTGAATGATGACACACATTAGGAAACAGGATGATTAAGTGGAATATAGTTGGTTCGGGGACGCTAGTTTAGAACTGTTTCCCTAGACAAGTTAATATTTAATGAGAATGCTTTGAAATTAACTTGTTCATTACGGGAACAGCTGACACTCTAAGAGCTCATTTCACGGTAATTTTTGGAACCATACAGCTGTTTTCCTTGACTGTTATCTGAAGAACGTCAACTACAAAATTTCGTGTAAGGCCCGACCGAAATTATCGACCGGGATAAAAAAATGTCGGTATCACGACGACACCTGACCGCAGTTGGTCGACTTAAATGACCGACTGGATTAATTGGTGTTACTTACGGATTTTGCAATCAGTCGGTGTAACGAAGAATAATAAGGTCGTATCCTTTGAATTTTAAATTCCATCCGTCATTTTTAAATTTAAAAAAACAAACAATCCCAAAAATACCGACCGGAAATATCGGTCGTAACTTTGTTTTTAAATAAAAGTATTCCTTGTCTTTCTACACCCATTTCTTCGACTCTCCAGTCTTTTTGCTTCTCCTCTTACTCATTCCACGCTCCTCCTACCTTCTCATCTCCTCTCATCAATCTCACCATCTTCATCTCTCTCCTCACATCACCCTCTATCTCTCAACTCTCTCTCCCCCTCTCCTTCTTTTGAGTCTCAACACCTCGTAACCCTCGTCGCCTCGTTTCGTCGCCCTTGCTGGACAGCCGCGTCCTCGGTTTTCGCGCCCTTCTAAATCTAATTTGTGAGTTTCTGTTTTCCCGTTTTTAGCTTTTTATGTCATTTTAAATTTTGATTTCGTTTAGTTAGATCTAGGGTTCTTGAATTTCTTGTTTTTTATTTTCTTTGATCTAGGTAGCAAGGCAGCATGGAGGAGCAATATATCAGTGTCGGCTGGCGTTGGAGGCCGGGATCAGTAGCGTAGTAGTGCCGGGAACGATTTTCGAAATGGGGTTTCATTTTGAGGAATTTCGGAATTGAGGTTTGTGATTTAGTGTTAATCTAAATTTGGGATCGGTTTCTCAATGGGTCGTTTTTGTTAGTTTTTCCGATTATGGTTTTGTTTTCTTAACTATGATCATTTTTGAATTAGCTAGTTTCAAATAAGTGTTTTTCTGAATATTGTAATTAATTTCTCATTGTTTTGTTCTGAATTTCAAATTATCTCTGCATGTTTATGAATTAGTTCTCCGTTTTTTCCTAATTTGTCATAGAAATCCTCTTAGTTCTGAATTCATGGTACTGCTCCTTTTCACGAATTAGTCCTTCTGAATTTAATTGTATTGAAATCTTGCAAATAGACAATAGTAAAGACAATTGTTCTATCTTTGTTGTTTTTTATGAAATTTAGGACAAATATTTTAATGTTTATATGTAGGCTTATTTGAATGTTATGATTGGTGAATTGGACAATTTGTTTGTGTTGTTGCTAAAGGGTACTGGGATTGTGATTTCCTAGGTATAAGCAACTTCATGTAGAATGCTTGCACAACGGCTTACTCAAATTCAGTGTTTTGCTAGACTTTTGTTTACTTTGTTAGCTGTGTAGTATAGAATCAATTCAGTGTTATGTTTTCTGCTAGTTGACACTTTCTTTTTTCTTTTTCCCCCATTTTTGAAAGCAAGATGCAATATACTTTGTTGAGCTTGATAGAAGGAATCTGTCAGAATTGTTTGGTCAAATGTTCTTGTGTCTCCACTCCATTCCTTATCCTACTCAAGGAATTTTGTGAAGCATAAGGTCATTTTAGGTTCGTGTTTTAAGTTAATACTCGTAGTCTTCTTTGCCTTGTTCTTCAGTTGTGAAGATTGGTGGATGTATAGTCAGGCAGAACAATGATTAAGAAGGTTTGCTCTTAAGAGTTAGACGTCGTCATAGTTTTTGAAGAGTGTTTATGTAGCTAAGTTTGTTAGTCTTGGACCATTAGAATGTGAGCCTGAACATTTATGAAAGGATTGCATAACTTACGTAATCACTTTCTTAAATAGCCGCAATAAGGCAGAATATATGCAAACCTTTCCACAGTTGATGCCTGATTCCTAATCAAATAATGATTCAATTGTTTTATGTAATTGAACTAATGTTGCTTGGCCTACCTATAACGAGAAAGAAATGTGCCAAAATAACATACAAAAGATATAGTATGTTGCTGGTCCTGTATATATATGACTTTGAAGTTAGCATTTATCTGGTGATATGAGCAACAAAAGAATTCAATTCCAAACGTTGCAACGCCCGTCTTTAGCAACTGATTTCGCAGAATAACCCTAGAGCTGCAGGCTCTTTTCCTCAATTTCTCTCCTTCTCTTAGCCATCAATGTTTTAACTGGCATTCTCTATAGTGCTTGAATGTTTCTAACTGATGTACGATTTTCCCAGTCCTTACCATGTACCTATTTTTAATACATCGGTCACTAATACAGGCATTTTTGGCTGTTCAGAACATAGGCCATGCTGCTATGGACACATCCCATGCAGATACTCCTCTATTCAGAGTTCCACCACTAGTGACCATAAATCGCTATCTGAGACGTGTGTAAGAATCTCTAACTGGGGTGCCCAATTTGTTATAAAATTCCTCGTGTTTTTAACTTTGTTTCATACCCTTGTGTAGTTGAGGCCTATTTGCTTCAATCGTTAGCGAAAATTATCACCTGTGTCGAAGTTTCTAAGCACATACAACTTTTTGCTCCATTTTTTCCAAAAAGATATGTATATCAACAGAGTTTGCTCTTGCTTATCCATTCCATTCTAGAATTGATCGCCTTTCTGTCTTCACTCGTGCTTCGAAATCCACTGATGAAAAGGTCCGAGAACAAAGTGGTTTTGTCTCAGCATTGGTGATAGCTTCTGTAGCGTGCCCAACATATCTCCTATCTATGTCTGGATAGTGTTATAGATTCTTGACTCATTGAGTCCAGTACTCGGTCCTCTTCGAGTCAGGTATCTGAATCTGGTTCTCTCCTGAATTGAAGCTGAACATATGTATACTTATTGCTATTCGTGCACATATCTTCATCAAATGTTCACTGCCTTCAGTTCTGAGGACATAGTATAGTGAAAGAGAGTGGTTTCTTGCTGCCTCGGGTTTTTGTGGGCTGTTTTTCAATGTTATATGTTGCCTTTATACACATATAGGTCTCACTATATGTTCATTGCTAAATGCTTCTTTTTCTTGTTTAGTAGATGTTTTCCCAATTTTATTCTTTGCTTCAGTGTGTTCTTTATAAACGTCCTACTGCGGAATCTAGTCCCTGTGAAATCTCATCAGAGGAAGCTTCAATGTTCCATTGTTCGTTGGGTTCAAATCGTTGACCAGTTAGAGATCGGTATGTTGTAGAAAGATTGTGTGAGTTGTGATTGTGATTGCAAATAGGTATGTTAGCTAGGTTTGATTATTGTTAGAGGCCTGCTTCATTGGGGAGCATAGTCCTAGAACTTCGAGAAATTTTGCCTTGCATGGTAGAACACTTATGATGTGACGTCAATAACTGATTAAAACTGGTTTAAGTATTTGTCTTGTTACAGCCTTAATGGTATCCAAGAAGCTGTATAACTGACAAAGATTTTTAAAGATGTTTAAAAACTAAGTTTGCCTAAGTTTGTAATTGCTGATTTTCTCTAAGTACATAAAATATAAATGTGAATTTGAGAAACCTAAATTTTGAGTTGATGTAGAATCTGTATTTTACTCATGTACTCTTTTGTTGCATGGTTAATTAAAATGAGGAAGCTTCGTTATTGTATCAGCTAGACAGTTTTGCTAATATTCTTATGTTGCCTTCAGTGCAGAGAACGATGATACTCAATTCATAAGAAGGTTTGACACTGCCTCTGTCTGCATTGCAGAACAAAAATGCTCAGATCAGCCACAAGTATTGATAGAGAGGATGAGGTATATGTGATCTTTTCTGCCTTTAAACACATTTTGTGCTGAGAACTTCCAATTTCATTTTTATAATATTTGTTTTACCCTGTTTTGTAGGAAACGTTGTGGGGTGTTGTGGGGGTGGGTGGGTGGTTTCAAGGAGTGGAGGGTGAGTGTTGGGGCATTGGAGGCATCTAAGGGATAATTTTGCATTGGTGATTGTGGCCTTCCATGTTCAATATTTAACTTTTCATCACTGTAGCTGATTTTTGACGTTCTGCATTTATCACATAGTGAACAAAACATTGCATCACGCATTTTGGAGAACGGAGTCGGACGAGGTCATTGCGGAACAACGACTGCTAGTTCAAGGTGTTCTTGATTCCACTTCCATCTTCAAGGTGGATGAGAATTGTTTATATTAATAGTTTATTGGCAACATGCCCTTGATTCTGCATTCTGTTCATTGTTTGAAATGTCTAGTATGTATTGCAGATGGGATAGTGGGCGTCCTAGTGACATATATAGTGCAATATTGCAATTACTTTGTGTAAGAATTGAGATTGTGAATGTTGTAGATTTGTGATTGTGAGTGTTGTATTTTTGCTGTCTATTTTTGACTCCTGTCTTTCAATAAAGGGCTAAAGAAAGGCTTCATGATATCCTTTTGATACATGCACGCAGTTGATTGTTATTTCTAAAAGAGGCATTTTGTTCCACAAATATAGAGATAGATCTTATACCTGCTGATTTCATGATCATATAAAGTTATTAACCAGTAAAAATCTGACAGGATACAAAATTTCATAATTGATGTTCTTGTTCTAATCTTATGAAACTATTATTATATACATTAGTATATACTGCATAAATTTAGAACATGCATGCTATTAGTGTCTACAATAATGAGATGCATTAGTCTTGTTGATTTTATCTAATGAAATATCATCTGTAATTAGTAGCCATTAGCCATCAAAGAATGTTCATCAGAGGAAATACAATATAGAATGTTGAAATCATTGGCGATCAATTAGTCCAAAAAAGAGTAAAAAGTTCATCAGAGGAATTGAAGTTTCACCAATAATTTGACTGTGTTCAGTTATTTGAGCAAAGTTTGCACACGTTGCGAAGTTTGCTTGTRAATATTCATCTTGTCTGCAGATTTGATTAATCTGGAAACTTGGGCTTYCTAGCTGRAGCATGAATGCAAGTTTTTTATACAACAAAGTCTCCTGCAGTTTAGCATTTGGTGCATACTTCATGCATTATCTACTCTCTTATGTCTTCCCCATCTCTCTTATGATACTGTCTTATGACAGGATGCTTTTGTGTTTTTTTTTCATGACTGGTTAAGTGTTTATTCTCTAATTGTATAATTTTTTTCTACCGTGCAGATATTGACAATAATGAAGAATTGGGTTGGTTTTCATCTTCTCATTCAATTGAAGGATCTAATGATGCAGCAAAGCCAAGCTTCCACTTTCCGTACTGTGGTACAAGTGGCCTGGATGGTGTAACCGAATAGCAAGAAGTTTATGCAGTATGCACTTTGTCACTGCTACAAATTATTCAACGAATATCTTTTAAACTCATTATTACCGATTTGTTACATTTTGATTTTGATCTTGTGTATATTGCGAATTATTTATATTAAATATACAATTTTATATATATAATTATATTGTTAATAGTTTTATATTAATATATTATTAATTAATTTATCTTTCTAATTCATTTAATATATATTGAATGCAAAAAAAAAACAAATTTAGCGACCGAAAAATCGTTCGGTAATGGCAATTTTTAAAATAAAAAAAAAATTCTGGAGTAAATACCGAACGAAAAATCGGTCGGTAATGGCAATTTTTAAAATATAAAAAATTCTGGAGTGAATACCGACCGAAAAATCGGTCGGTAATGGAAATTTATAAAATAAAAAAAATTCTTGAGTGAATACCGACCGAAAAATCGGTCGGTAATTGCAATTTTTAAATAAAAAAATATTCTGGAGTTATTAGCGACCGAATATTCGGTCGGTAAGGGCGATTTCAAAATAAAAAAATTTCTGGAGTAAATACCGACCGAAAAATCGGTCGGTAATGGCAATTTTTAAATTAAAAAAA
>SNQN01009324.1:0-25799 GCA_008642245.1 Bassia scoparia
AAATACTATCAAATGCATTATTTCAAATTCTTGCAAGCCCTTCTGGTAGTTCACATACATGATGGCTTCTTTTCAAGGGTAACAAACTTTATTCCTAGTGTGGCATTCGTGAGCTTTGGTTCGTGAGGCATGGGTGGTCTGCTGGTCATTTGGGTCACAAAACATGATATTTGCAAAACACTTCTATTGCCAAAGATGTTGAACGAATGTGGAAAAGATTGTGGAGCAATGCAGTAATGTCAATTGTCCAAGAAAACGTCCACAAGGTTTGTATACTCCTTGCCTATTCCTTCTACACCGGGAAATGTGAGTATGGATTTTATGTGGCTTACCACGAACTCAACAGTAAGGATGCAATCATGGTGGTGGTGGACGTTTCTCGAAAATGGCACACTTTGTTCCTTGCCACAAACAGATGTATGCTACCATATTGAGATCTTTATTTCAAGGAGATTGTTCGTTACATGGATTACTTTGAGCATTGTTCTGATAGGACACGAAGTTTATCACTTTTGGCACTCTATGGAAATTGGTTGGTACGAAGCTTCTCTTAGCACTTCTCACCATCCACAAACTATTGGCCAAACTGAGTGACAAATCGAACATGGAGACCATCTTAGGGGTTGGTCAACAAGACTCAAAAAGATTGGATGTTAAGCTCGCACATGCTGAATTGCATACAATAGGAGTCATTCTAGTACAAACTTCGAAATCTCCTTTTGAGTTTGTATGAGTAACCTTATCTACCATTGAGCTTGCCCTATTCCAAAGGGGAGCTTGATACATGAACTCTAAGGATAGCTTGAGGAGTTTTTGAAACTTCAAAAACAGTCAAAGAATCGAATTGAAAAGATGAAATCACAAGTACATACAACAGGGCAAATAAGTGCGCAACAAACCTTCTTTTCAACGTTGGTGATCTGGTTTGTGCATTGAGAGAAACGTTTTCCATAAGAGAAAGAACAAGCTGAAACCTAAGGCTGGACGCGTTCAAGATCCTTCAGAAAGTTGGAGAGAGTGCTTACAAATTATCTCTCCACCTGAATATAATGTGATACTACTTTCAACATTGGTGACTTTCCCCTTACTTTCCGACCAAAATTTGAGGGCAAATTCTTCAAAGGGGGAGAGAATGATGAGGATTCATTGGCTATTCTAGAAAATTATCCTTATTGATTGGAGATAAACAATAATATTCAGGATAATTCTTTTCAATGGTTACATATTTGGAAAGGAATCTCGGCTTGGAGATAATCTGGAAAAAACACGGTTAATAGATTAGTTGGCCAGATATTATGAAGATAGGATTAGTTTGTGTAGAATATTTGTTATTTTTTAGATATTAATAATTATTAGAATTAGGATAAATTATCTTAGATTAATTATTCTTTTTTTGATTCGTTTTTGTTAATTTAGCAGTTAGTTCCGTTTAAATAGTTGGATTTCCAGATTTAGTAGGTTTTAGATATTTGATGTAATTAGATTAATTTTATAGAAATGTTAGTTATGAATTTTGGATAAATCCTATCTTTCATATCTAATTAGTTTTAGATATAGCTTATCTATAATAGGTTCGAAACTCTTCAATAAAATTCAAGATATTGTGTTAAAAATTCTTCTTTGTTAATTCAGAGAAAATCTTGTGAGTTTTGTGTTTGGTTCCGAAATTCACTCTCATTAGCTACTAGGCGTTGCTCTTTATGAGTTGGTTCCACTTGGTGATAGTCCTTCGAGTCTTTTCCAAGATTTAAGTATTTTATTGTTTAACAACTATCATACACGTTTTTGCTCGTCTTGGATTTTCTAATTCTTCTTTAAACCACATACAAATAGTAAAATTAAATCCGACCTGATTTGATGACAATGTTGAAGAAATGAAAAATACCAAATCCCCCGATCTAATGAAAAAGTTAATGAACACCAATGAGGACATAGTTGAAACAACAAATAATTGAATTTGTTAATTTATAAGTTTGTGAAAAACATGTACTTGTTTGTGAATGATTATTAGAAATTAGAATATTCTAGATAAAAAATAGAGAAGATTACTGAATTTTTTTAAATTTTTCTGCACTGAATGATAGTAATTGAATGACTTATTATGTGAAATTTAAGATTTTTGCATTGAATGGGAATTTGAATTTGTTTGGCAAATTTGTGAATTTTTCTTTCCAAATTGTTGTTTATGACACTATTTTGTTATTAATGTATGTATTTGGAATTTGAATACAATTTTCATTGACTAATTGACGTTTGGTTTATGACAATTTCCGGAAATGCTTGCTGATTTTTTTATTTTTTAAAACTTTGACTTTGAGTTGATTTTTTTGTACAGTATTGAATTTGGTTTATTGTAGTAATTATTTATTTGAGGGTATAATAGTAACTTATGGACACTTGCTCCACTTTCCTGTATGTAACTTAGATATATCTATATATTATGGGAAGGGGAGGTGGTGGCGTGTCCACCTATAATATCATTCTACCATCCTTCCTTTGAAAATTACATGAAATCCATATCAATAGTTATATTCACTCAAATCATTTCAACAATTAATAAACAAAAATAAGACTCTTCAATAGTCAAATGAAATCAATTATCAAGTAAAATCAAGCAAAATTTATAATCAAACTTGGGAAATAATTTACATTCTATAAAAATTACCCATAATTACTCATTACTCATTATACTACCTCCAATTTCTAATAAAGTGTGCATTTACTATTAAGGGAAAAAAAAAGAAATATTGTATAATAATATGACTGATGTCTAAAGGTAAAAATTGATTGGAGAGGATTTGTGTAAAAGGGGAAAAATTAAGGGACGATGGAGTTTAAAGGCAAAAATAGATTAGAGATTAAATATAATAGGGATTAAAATGATACGGAGTACAAAACAACAAGTTCATATTTTTCTAGCATATTTATTAGAATGTCAAATTTTGAAATTTTTTTTTTTTTGCTAATATTACGTTATTTATTTATTTTTAGAAAAAGTAGAATTTTCAATTCAAATAATGAATCAATAATATTGTGTGAAAAAAACCTTTACACACAAAAAAAGTTTCCGTAAATACTTTGTCAAATAAATTTTACTTAAAATACAAGTATTGTTATTTCTCTTTTTTTTTCAAAATCTATAGTCAAACGACCTAGGGCCTATTTACATTAACTGAAATCAACTGAACTGAACTGAATTGAACGGAGCTGAGCTGAGCTGAGCTGAACTGAACTGAACGGAACTAAATTGAATTGAATTATTTAACTTATGTATGATTAATATTGTTAATTATTCATATATTGTGACTTGTGAGCCCTTGTATAGTTTTATGTATACCATTCGTACATTAATCATTTCTCACGCAAAGTATGTAATGTATTTAATATTTTTATATTTCATCTCATTCGTACAATATCGTCTAATGTGTCTAATGTGTTTTTATATTTCAACTAATGTGTTTAATGTGTTTTTATATTTCATCTCATTTAATTTTTATATTACATTTGTCTAATCTATTTTATATTTCATCTCACTAGTCACTAGGTTGCACCAATTCGGGTACGGAAACGGGTGCACAAGTGTTTTGAGTACGGGGGTACGGTAAAAAAAATACTTAGAATACGGGTACTACAAAACGCATTAGATGAAATTAGTACTATTATCAATATCTATTATTATTTTGCTAACTAGTGTTATGACAACGATTGTATTACTAACTTTTATACATACTATTATAATAATTATTATTGCTACTAAAATTATTAATATATTAAGTATTATTACTATTGGTATTATTATTGTTTTTCATAATGAAAGAACATGGTTAAGCAAACTACAAACCAACTTTCATAATGAAATTATAATAATATTTGTGGTTTAAGATTAATTAGTTAGTAAAAATCATTAAGCTGAACTGAACTGAAAATAAGCTAATGTCAACAGGCCCCTACTGATTATTTTGTCATAATTTAAATCAACTTTGTAATCACGTTATTTTATTATTTAATTAGTGATAACATTAAAACTACAATACAGTCTCATGCATAAACTTTCTATAAGCTACAACAATAATAAGACAGGAATAAAATTGCACGCATCGCGTGCTTTAAAAAAATAGTGTTATATATATATATACACACACACACACACACACACACACACACACACACACACACACACACACACACACACACGTCGTACGAATGATGTCAGCAACTCGTTAAATTAATTAAAAAAATTAAATTTAAAATACAAAATATCTACATTAAAAAACTTAAATAAAAAATAATAATTTTAAATTTAAATACATTACAAAATTAAACTAATCGGATTTCACGTAAAAAAAATAAATCAGAAACCCTAAATAAAATAATCGAATTTTTTCACATAACAAACTACGAATTTGACGAGAAAAGTGCTTTTCACGTAGATTTACTTAAAAAATACTTACACCATATAAAATAAGTATTACACTTTAATAAAATATGTCTCACATATATTTTGAAAGTGTAACATACACTTTTTTTTATACGAAAGAAGTAAAATTAAATAAACTATTAAATTATAAATTTAAATACATTACAAAAGTAAATTTAAGAAACGTTCTATAAACTACACATAGGTTCATTTCACATAGATCTACAAAAAAATTTAAATTAACTTAACTATTAAAGTATAAAATACTACTCTACATTTCTACAAGATAAACCTTCTGGGAAATCGAATTTCATGTAACAAATACAATCTTCGTGTTTTTTTTAATATCAATCTCTATAAACAACATAAACATTATTACCCATCAATAATTTCATATTATTTCACTATTCAATTTGTGCGTTTTCCTATTCCTCTAAACATACTACATAGAATAATTTCAAGGTTCACATTACATGAATGAAGATTACAATCACATTGAACAAATAACTTATTTGAGTGAGAACATGACAATCAAAATAAGAATAATACGCTTATGGAAGAAACCAGACTATAATAACCCAAGTGAGGATGGTAGCATTGGAAAGGTATGTTTTTAGATGAAAAGGTAAGAAAATAAGCTTTCATCCAACCTATTATCGTTAGGAAAAATGAAAACTAATAATCACACCTTTTGGTGGTTTGCACTCAATAATCCGACCTCAACGTAATTATGAAATAACTCAACCTTGTATCCTTATCTTCAACTATTGTTCCTTTTGACCTTTAGTCTAATAATCAGGTCATTTTTTTTAATAAACTCATACCTCACCCCCCACCCACCACACAAACCACCATCACTCCACCTCAGTCGACACCACTGCTTCCCACCCCAGCCGCCACCACTTCTCCCCCTCCCTCGCCACTCATCCCCCTCACGTGCCACTCATCTCCACCACCCTAAACCACAAATCTACGACTACCACACTCGAAACCATAAACCCACGACCACCATCCCTCACCACTCAAACTAAACCAAATCCAACCCAAAATCGATCAAATTACCACCCCTCACCCAGAATACAGTAGACTTGATTAGAAACAAACACAAATGTAATCAATGCAAATAAATCACATTTCCCGACATGAAAATTACAGCATAGTTAATTAAAATTAAAATTTGATCAACAGAAACAAAGAACATTCCTTTATTTGAAACATACAACACATGGAGGGAGTGAGGGTGGTAGTGGTGCGAATTGAGGGTTTCTAGTGAATGAGAGATGGCAGTGGTGATGTGATGGTGTTGTCATGGTGGTTATTCCGTAATTCCTAAACCCACAGTGTATTGGTGGTTGAGTGCGAGGTAGGGTAGCGTGAGGGAGGGTAGCGACGATTGAAGGGTGATTGCGTGAGGGAGGTGGTGATTTAGCGGTTGGTGGTTGCGGTGGGTCGTGGTTTCTGAGAGAAGGCAATGGTGGTCCCGTGGTTTCTAGCTAGGAGAAGGCAGTGGGTGGGCTTACAAAATTTTTTTAAAAAAAAAAAATTCATAAGCTAGTAACCGATTATGATGGGTTAGTGGGATGATTAGTAGGTAAACTTTAGGATTAGGTGCAATTGTTGAAGATAAGGATACAAGGTTGGATAATTCCGTAATTACGTTGAGGTCGGATTATTGAGTGCAGATCACCAAAAGGTGGGATTATTGGTTTCCATTTTTCCTTATTGTTATTATTATTATTATTTTAATCTAACTTCATTCATTTGATTGTTAGATACTTACGGTACTTTGATACTATTTTTTTAAGACACAAAAATTTACATAATAATCCACCAAAAATGGAAATACAATATGAAAGAGACAAAAAATGTACCATAGCACTGGTGGAATCATATATACATTTTCGACTAACCCAATATATATGGAAAGTATAATATTTTCTTCACAAATATTAACAAATTTAAAAATATTTCTTACTAAATTAGTAAATARCGTGCATCGCACGGGTTCTAAACTAGTAATACTAATAAAGCAAAACATTGTTGATGTCATTAATGCTTACGTGAGGATTTCTCATTAAAAAAATTTCGTCAAAAGTATTCATGACTTCATAGATAAAATTAATTTTTTCCAAAGACAACTATATGTCAACTCACTATATCTTAAACTAAATCTAGAAAAAAAACAACTATAGAAATAAAATAAAAATAAAAAAACTATATTAAAAAAACTTTATCTCAACTGAAAACAACTATATCTTATTTTAAATTTAATCTAGATAACAATAATTATTAAAAAATACAATCGAATCCAAATTAAAAAACAACCAATATATATTATCCCATCTCATTCTATTTTTAATTTAAAAACACTAACTATTATCCCATACAACTTTATTTTTAATTAAATTTTTATAAATTAATTAAATAACAATCATACCATATCTTTGTACTTCCTCCGTATCAAATTAAACGCGACAAACTAAATTTCATGCATTTCGAGGTTGAGATTTAACAATGTAAATAAGCAAATTATTCCAAATAATTTTATCACAATGAAGAATGGGATTATAACTTTATTGTGTTAAAACATTTTGATTAATTTGCTCATTTACATTGTTAAATCTCAACCTCGAAATGCGTGAAATTTGGTTTNATTTTGATTAATTTGCTCATTTACATTGTTAAATCTCAACCTCGAAATGCGTGAAATTTGGTTTGTTATGTTTAATTTGATACGAAGGAACTATGTATATCTTATTGGTAAAACTTATTTTCTCTCTCTCTCTCTCTCTCTCTCTCTCTCTCTATATATATATATATATATATATATATATATATATATACACACACACACACAAAACTCCTTCAATTATTTAATTCGTCATCAAAAAAGTTCCAAAAAAATTAAAGAAACATGACAGAATGAAGCCTTCAATTTCATCAATGAAATAACGCCAATCAAAGAAAACATTAAAGTCAYAATTATAAGATTATGAAAGCCTCCAAAATTTACGAATCCAAGTGAATATGGTAGCATTGACATAGTCTTTATGGATGAAAAAGTAATTTACTATCACTATCTATCATTAATGTTTTGTAAATTTTTAATATCAAATACGGAGTACTTATTACTTCAATCTAACATTATTCTTTTATTTAAGAGTGATAAAATTCAAGCGAAAAAAAATAAAAAAATCTTTGATCAAAAGATTTGTTGATCAACCTAAAGAATGCAAGTTACACATCATCACCAATTTTAATTTGGCGTGACAGAAAATGGAGCCAAGACTATAGACCAACAAAACATCCCTACAAGATGAATTTTTTCTTCTCAACTAAACTAAGAATTTGTGAAGTTGGTTATTCTAATATATGATTTTACGTTTATGTCATTTGAAAAACTAAATACTAAAAAAGAAAAATACAGCCAATATCATCAATGCTTAAGTAGCGGCCTCTCATTAAAAAAAATTTCGCCAAAAATATTAATGACATCATAAATAAAAATAATTTTTTATAAAGAAAACAATTATATGCCCAACTCACTCATTGAAATTAAATCTAGAAAAACAAATTAAATTAAATTAAATTAAAAAACTAAGAAAAAATTATATCTATCTCACTTTATTTAAAATTAAATCTAAATAACAGCAGCTATTAAAAAAACAATCACATCTCATCTAAAACACAACAACTTATGATAGCATAAATAAATTTTAAATTTGATTTTTAAATTATATATTAAAATAATCAATCTCTAATACGGAGTCATATATCCATTATCTATCTATTGTTTAAAAACAATATCTATATAAGTTTATCTTTACCTTTCAAAAAAATAAATATATCTTTTATCTTTAAAACTTTAAACTACATTATTATTTTTTATCTCATCGTATTAAAAAAAACTAAAATCTATTAGAAAACCAACAAATGTATCCTAAGTTACTATTAAATCAACAACTTATATATAAAAGGTAAATTTATAAAAATTGTATAAGATGGATTAAAAAAACAACTACTATCCTATCTTTCTTAAAATAATAGAGTACTATAATATGGTTTTTTTTAATAAATCGTGCATCACACGAGAACTATTTTAGTAACTAAATATAGGATACTTATTTACAAAACGTCTTGCATGGACCCGATTTACAATAATTTTCAACAACTACACACTTTTTTGTCACTTTTGAAACAACTACCCAGATTGTTTTTTTTATTTAAAACAACTACCCACTTTTTATGTTTTGTTTGCGAATCACTATCCACTTTCAGAATTTCAAACTTGCGGAAGACATAACTACTTGAAAAAACTCAAAATCAAGTGATTCTTGAGCCTGTTTCATGTATTTTTCCAAGACCTACAACTTTTATGAAGGAACCATGTCAAAAAAAAAATGGATGGATAGCTGAGAAAAGGATAAACACTAAGTGTGATGTGGTTTGGGTGGTTAAGTTGTTTTGGCAGGTGTTGGGTGGTTTTGGAGGTGGGAAACAACAAAGTTGGGTGGTTTTGCAATTGGGATGCCACGTTGGGGTGGTTTGTGGTGGTTAATACAGTGTCGAGTGACCAAAATCCAAAAATGGATAATAATTCGCAAAAAATTGAAAGGGATTTTTCCCCAGGTACCTCTGAGGTTTTGCTTAATTTCTCAGGTACCCCCCGAGTTTTTAGAAACGCCTCAGGTACCCCCGAAGTTAGACAAAATAACTCAAATGCCCTTACTTTAACAGAAAAACTAACACCGTTAGTCTTTTCCCCTAATTTAGTCAACTAACCCCTAATCTTTTCTTTCTCCTTCCAAATCCCCCATCATCACTTCTCTCTCCTACCTTCCTACAACCTCCATTGCCAACACCACTTCTTCCTCCTTCCTCCTCGCGAACTACCACCGCCACCACAAATCTACTTGTTTGTTTACTCATGACCCATATGTGCTTTCTGGGATGTTTACCCAAATGTTTACTCAAATGTATCTTCAACGTGTACTCGTAATTAGGGGCTCCTCACGAGTCAACCAATCTTTTTTTTTCCTTATTTTTTCTGGGATTTGGGTTTAATTTGATGGGTTATTTCGTGTTCGTCGAATTTCGTCGCAAATCTGAGATACCAATTCGAACTTCGAATTCGCAAATTTGAGTAATTTGATGGGTCGAATTTGTGTTCGTCGCTTCGAGGCTAGTGGTTCTATTTGGGGGGGATTTGATCTAGGTGGTTGTGCGATGGTGGTTCGAGGGTCGTGGTTCATGGGTCGTGGTGTTTGGAGGGTGGTAGTGGGTTTGTCGTACATTGAAGAAGGGGTGGTGGTTTGGTATGATTTTGGGGGTGAATAGTGTGATTGATTAATTAAGGGTGATAATAGGTGTTTAATTAACTTAAATCTGGTTATTAGGGAGTTAATGAGTTAAATTAGGTGTTAACTAGTTTAATTAGGGGTTAAACACTAACGAAGTTAAATTATTTAACGATTTTGGGGTCATTAAGGATATTTGAGTTATTTTGTCTAACATCGGGGTACCTGATGCGTTTCTAAAAACTCAGGGATACKTGAAGAATTAAACAAAACCTCAGGGTACCTGAGGAAAGATCCCAAATTGAAAATATGGGTAGTTGTTTTAAATAAAAAACAATCTAGCTGTTTTCAAAAGTGAAAAAAAAAATAAGTAGTTATTGACAATTTTTCCTAATTTTATTGTGGATCCAAGAATAATTGTGTGAGAAGCAATGATAATTTACACTAGCTCACCAACAACAAATTTATTAAGTGAAAAATTAAAACCAAACACTTAACAAATAAATGAAAAGTACTGGTACTCGTCTAAATAAATAAATTAAACAAATAAAATTATAAAATAAATAATTGAAAAGTACTACCTTTGTACAACATGAGAGAAATAGTGGTAGAAAGGAAAAGAAACAAAATGAGGATAATGATACCATAACAAACAAGTAGATGAGGATAATGATACCATAATTCGAGAGTACTCCCTCCGTATTGGTTTAATTGTAACAATTTTTTTCACGTTTATCAAGGAGATGATTTAAAGGTATAAACGGACAAATTATATGAAAWAATTTTAGGATTAATATCGTACAATCCCATTCTTGATTGTCTTTAAATAATTTTCATTAAATAATTCGTTTACTCTCTTAAATCTCTTCCTTGATAAGCGTGAAAAACAATAGTTGCAGTTAAAGTGATACGGAAAGAGTATAACATAAATTATTCCTAATCTATAAGTTCATATACATTCTCGAATTATCATAAATTATTCCTAATGTATAAGTTCATATATACATTTGAATCATCATAAATTATTCCTAACCTATAAGGTCATATACATTCTCGGATTATCATAAATTATTCCTAATCAATAAGTTCATATATATTCTTGAATTATAATAAATTATTCCTAATCAACAAGTTCATATGAAATAGTGAAATACATACATATGAATTAAGATATCATAAATTATTCCTAATATATAAGTTCATATGTATTTGAATAGAACGTTACAGAAAAGCCAAAATGAAAACAAAACAGATGGAGGGAGTACATGGGATTGGTGCATAAGTATACGAATTTAGATTCAAAAAGAATGAAGAGTTCGACATCACATCCTTTCCTTCGATATGTACCAAACAGATTAAAGCTTAACAAACTTATGTTGTGATGTCGATGACACCAGAACTAAATCAATYACATATAAAACAAGAAATGAAATCGAATGTACATTGTACCTYACTCAGCAATAAAACTACAGGAATGATAGCAACAGCACGCACCTGAAGGAAGATGCGGCTACTCTATCGCCATGACTCATCAAGAGGCTGATTTTACAATCAAACACAATAAAATTAATCAACGAATAATCATAACACTCTAAATTGCTCTCCACTTAATCCAATGCAATCGCTACATTATATTACATTTATTTTAACTCCTTACACCAAACAAACACAATAATATAATAAATTTGAGCTTTTACAGTATGATCTCAGTTCAATCTATATACTTTAGCATTCAATTGGAGATACAAGATACAGGAAGCCCCAAATGCTTATTTTCCCTATATGAAATACACACGGCACACCAATGCGAAGAATAACGATGACAAGGAAATAAATAGTAAAACATTTTTAATGTATACCACAATATTACCAAAGGCTGGCTTCAAAATTGTTACTGCAATACCCAAACTAACCTACAATGGCTGAGAGCTCCGGATTTGCTGCTTCACATGTTCATTTGGAATCTGAGAAGACCCATCCGGTAACACCATAGCAGGACCCGATGCCATGTTCTGATGATATTGAGCAGCAAGGGCAGGAGCCAGAGGCTGAGTATAGTATATTTGAGAACGAGCAGGATCAGCAAACTCATATGCATAGCCACCAGCACCGGCTGTGGAGCCTGCAGCAATGGATTGTGACGGGTGATGAATCTGTGAATAACCCATGAATTGTTGTTGTTGTGGCTGAGGCTGGGGCTGGGACTGGGACTGGGACTGAGGTGGTGGCTGTGCCTGAGGTTGAGGGGGTTGATGCTGATGCTGAGTAGGAGGAACTTGAATGAGCTGCGGGGCTGCTGATGTGGTAGTTCGGTAGACACCAGGGACCAATTCAGGCTTTGTTGGGGCCACATTCAGGTTTGGATTATAGGCTGAAGGGGGGATTATAGTAGGATTTGGTGGGGTTTGTGGTCGAGAAGAAGGGTTGGAGGCTGCGAGTTCACCAAGATTAGGGGGTTGCTGTTGCTGCTGTTGCTGCTGTTGCTGCACAGGCAAACTGTAACCTTGAGGAGCTTGCCCAGCTGGCACGTAATATACAGGATATTGATGAGGGTGATGCTGAGACTGCTGAGGTGGATAAACAGAATAGTATGCTTGCATTGGCATTGCACCATGAGAAGGATGATGCACATAGTGGGTGCCCGCAGAAATGAATTGTTGGGTTTGTGGCTGAGTTTGAGCTTGCGGTTGGTGCTGCTGTTGGTGTTGCTGTTGGTGCTGCTGTTGGTGCTGTTGTTGCTGCTGCTGGTGTTGTTGCTGTTGTTGCTGCTGCTGCTGGTGTTGCTGCTGGAGCAACTGCTGTTGTTGCTGTTGATGCTGGAGCATCTGCTGTTGGTGCTGTTCATATTGAGGATGGAGAACATACCCAGATTCCGAAACTTGTATTGGCATGCGAGTGTTTGGATCAACCATGTTTGATGGAAGCCTACCGCTCCCAGATGATAACTGCGCATTTTGGTCTTGGTACATCGCTGCCTTTTGGCGAGACATAGTATTCGAGAAGCTACTATCACTGAAAATCCCAACAACAAACTCAAATTCAAGAAATAWWGCACAAGGATTCATCAAGTCTATTGGCTACCAAATAATTTACAAACACACTGATCCTGTAAAAAAATCATCATAAACTTCAAATAATTTACCTAAMAGATGGAAGGGACCACAATCTAAACACCAACCTAATTCATCATAATCAACCAACAACTAAAAAAAATGCAGTTCAATTCAGATTATAGTTTATAACAAATCCCAGACCTAAAATTTTGCAGCAACCTGAAATAAATATATAATTCAACTAAGATGAATTGACAAAGCAATAAAAAGAAGAGAATATAGATGTATACCTTGATACAGAATCAGGAGAAGGCAAATCACTACCACCACTGACATGCTTCTGCTGTGGTTGTGAAGTGATCACCATCATAGGCTGTCCCATTTGTTGTTGTTGCTGCTGCTGCTGCTGCCTCCTGCCTCCATGGTCCGATCTCTCATCGTCCGAAAAAACCCGATTCGAAAACTCTCCTCCTCCGGAACCCAGCATGGATGCCGGCACACCAGTCATCATGGACAGAGAAACCCCAGTAGAGGGCGAAGAATTCACCAAAAAACCCTGATCATCAATCTGGTGCTGTCTCTGCACACTAACCCCCATTAGAGCAAACTGCTCCTCAATCCCAGCTCCCATTCTCTGCTCCATAACCCTAACCCCACCACTCCCTTCCTCCACATGAACCCTTATCGGCGGCAAATTCGCCAACGACGGGGACGACGATGTCGACCCAAACGATGAAGTGGTCTCGATAATGGGCGAATCCGGCACTGACTGTATATCAGGGTTGCTCTGATTCTTTCCCAATTTTTCCATCTCCTTAGAATTCCCAACTCCATTATTCCCAATATTATTACTGGTGCTATTACTATTACTATTACTATGATTATTATTACCACTATTCCCCAAATCAGAATTGGCGAAATTGGCAGTCTCATCCAACCCCAACAAGCAGTTAACCCCACTAGGATCGGAGAAGCCACGTTGGAGCTCAGCAGCAGCGCCATTAAGAGCATTCAAGAACCAATCTTCGGACCGATTCGACCCGTCCAAAATCGACCCGATTGAGGTAGCACCCTCAGGCTTAGTCGGGAACAAGAACAGACGAATCCTGGACGATTTGGCGGCGGGCCCACCACCGGGCCCGGTGGCAAGGAGGCGATCATACTCGTCAATCATGTTGTCCAAATCCTCCTCAGAAGAAACAGTGATGAGAGAGTCGAGATCCTCGTTAGGGAGCTGGTACTTAAGGGTGAAGTTTCGGCCGTTGAGGAGCGTCTTGGAGAGCCGGGCAGTCAGGTCAGGAAGGGTGGATGAGCGGTCAACRACCACCATGCGGGTGTCGCCGCCGACGTAGCAGAGGGACTTGTCGTGCGGGCGGGGGACTATGTGACCGCCATAGCTGCACATGAGGCGGAGCTTTGGGGTGGTTGTGGGGAATGGATCGTCGAAGTCGGTGGCGCGTGAACGCGGGGAGGAGTCGAGGGACTCCGGGTATGCGGTGGCTGGGGCGACGGTGGTGGTGGTTGCGGTGGTGGAGATGGGTGGTGGGTCCATGGCGGAGGAGAGAGAAAGTGATAGGAGTTTCTGTGGGAAGTTTTATAATTTTTCCTTCTTTTTTGACTCTGACGGGTCTTATAATTGCTGCGCTATTAATAATATACTAATAAAAATAAATAACTTAATAATATAGTAATAAAAATAAATAAATAAATAATATGATTGGAGTTGGGTGGTTTGTTTATTTATTTATTTTAATTAAATTAAATTGGGGGTTTTGTTTCTGCTGAGAAAGAAGACTTTGTAGGTGGGTTTGTTTGATCTTTGATTGATGATGATACAAATACAAGCAAGTAGCAGCAGCAGTGAAGTAAGGAGGGTTTTTAATTTTTGTTTGAAAGAAGAAAAAAGGAAAAAGAAATGAATGAAAGAACGAAGGATTAGTGGAGCAAATGAGGGAGAGTGCGTTGGGTGCTGCGGTTGAGAAATGTAAAAGGTGGGTAAGGGGGGTTGCTTTTAAGGTTGTGACAGCTATGAGGACACTGGCTCCCCATGGTTGGCTGGCTATCTGCTGTAGCGCTGTGTTTTCTCTCCGCTCTCCAGCCCTTGTGGAATATTTACTAATAACTTTTCTTTTATTTGCTACTTCCCCTCTCTCTCATTTTGACAAAACAATGACATTATAAGTTTATTGTGTTAAAATRATTTTGAATAATTTTACCGTTTCCAATATTAAAGGGGTGTTTGTTATCAACGGTGTAAATGATGAGGAAATGGGCAAGAGCAAAAGAGGAGACAGAGCCTGATTTTTCAGCACACGTGTTTTTTTTTTTTTTTTTTTGTTTATTGAGAGAAATAATGTGTAGGATTGTGTTTCCGATTGAAAACAAGATCTATTACCTATTGCTCATGCTAAAAAGTTATAATGTGATTGCTTTTTTGAATCTATTTCCAATCTTATTTTATTGTTACCAAACACCCCCTAAATGTCTTCCTTGAAAACATTATTGAAAAATTCATTTTGTTACATTTTTTTTTMAAACAGGGGAAGTATCCAAAATTAAACATTGAAGTCTCTAACTTACACAACCATGTACTGTATTTTTTGGGTTTGCTATAGTTATCATCCGGCTTGAAATAATTTTTCATTTAAGCAAATATTTGATCCTCTTCTTTTGATCTAACTGTAGTTGAGATAGTAAATAGGAGGCGAGTCACATAAATCAAAATAAAAGGGTTTTATYTCGATTAAGAGGTTGTTTGGTTCTCCGTAATGGAAAGGAAAGGAATTAAGAAACAGAAAGGAAAGGAAAAGTTTGCAAACCTCACAATTTCCCATTTTCTTTCGTCACTTTAGTCCAACGTGAAGTTAAAAGATTCTCTCTCAACAAAACTACCTCCTTCCATATGTATGTCAAATAAAATCTCAAATTCCATTGTTACTTAGTTTAGATCCACCAAGACCACCATAGATTGACAACACCCCTATCTACCTCCATCACTCAAATAGATAAGCACAATCGTACCATAACCACCTTCTTCTCTTCCATAATAACCTCCATTGTTACTTTTCTTCCTTACCACAAAATTTCCATCATAAAGCTTTGATCTAATTTTTTTTAATAGTTGTATTAGTTGTATATAATCATATAAAGGTAATAATTGAAGCCATTCGCATCGCCTTTATCAAACTCAACTTCTTTCTTTTTTATTCAAAATCTGGTGAAGTTGTAAAATTAATTTGAGGTGTCTTTAAATTGGTGATAGTGATAACGTGATGGAGGTCATGGAAATTAGTGAAAGATAGTGTTGTAGCTGTTTGATTTTCTTATTGATGTTGCTTTGGTGATGGCAGTGGTGTCCAATGATGGTAGTGATGCGCTGATGCTGGCGGTGGTTGTTTTAAGGTTGTGGTGGAATTAGGGTTGGTAGTGGTGAAGGTGCAAATGGCGGTTTGTTGTTGTCAAGGTTGATCTAAATGAACAGTAGATGGATTTGGGGGGTTTGAAATCCCACGGTAGGCTCTGGAAGCATGATTAAGGGGTTTTGGGTCACTTCAAACTGGAAATGGGAGAAAGGGAAAGCCAATAAACACAAATCAAATTACATCTAAGGGAAAGGGGCCTCTTCATTCCATTTCCCTTTCTTATTACCCTCATACCAAACATCCCCTAAAATTGAAATGATTGATTGAGGTCGGCTTTTATCTGCAAGTCTCTTTTAGGGTTGCATTAAGGTGTAGTTAATAATTATTGCAGTGTAATATTTAAGTCAAATTAGGAGATTTTTGTAATCAGAATCATTTGCTCAACCTACTAGGACTATCTCTTACGGTTGCCTCCATTTTTATAGGAAAGGAAGGCTGCCTRCTTACATTTGAACACTTATGTTATTTRCATAATAAAGTTGGCTTATACCAATTGGTTGTTGGTGTAGTGGTGATTGAAGACTATACTTGGTAGGGAGAACCTGGGTTCGATCCCTCACAACAACAGTTGGGAGGGGACTGGAARCTAACCACCCAGAATTGATCCTGGAATCCGAATTAGTCCAACAGGGTGAACCGGGTGGTACACCAAAAAAAATTAATAAAGTTGGGTTGTAAGGAACTTAATAAGAAAAATTGGAAATCAGTGAGAACAAATAAGAATGCTCCTCCTATGTTATTCTTATTTAGTCTTATACTTGCTGAATTTGCGGCAAACTTTATTGCTATAATTTTGTGACTTTGTTGCCATGTTTGGCCTTTATTTGTACTAAGTTTAATGCTACTTTTCGGAATTAAAATTTACTTCTTTAATGATTTGATTTCTTTGCTAGAACATTTTTGCTAGTTTCAAATGAAACTTCATGATTCTAGAYCAGAATTTTGTGCTGATTGAGGTTGGTCGTTATAGGCAACGAAATATTCTCAAATGGATGAAAAAGATTGGTATGCTCTTTTTTACTTGTTGATTTGGCGTGGTGGTTGATTTGCTGTGAGTGATAGATGGTGGCTTTTTCCTACTTTTTGTGCACGTGTGTGTTGCATGGAGATGAAGGTGTCGTGGGAATCTTTGGCAACAATGAAGTGTCTGTTATTTAAAATTATATTAAGTGTCATGTATATATATGCTCCAATGAAAGGTATTGCTTTATTTAGTTTAAATAATTGTTTCAAACAACCCTAGTTAGTACAAAAGTAACACGTGGTTGTTTCATTACTTGACAGTAATTACAACCTTTATTGTTGCTATAGTATTAATGGTTATATTGCAACAACCCTAACCGGCATGAAAGTAACACAAGTACCACATTAAAGCACGCTAGCCATAGTTTCATTACCTATTATATACTTGTAGTATTTAATGGCCTTTGTTGTTTTCCTTTTGGTATTAATGATCAACCCTAGACGATAAAAAAGCAAGTAACACAAAAAAGCCACATCGAATGTTGTTTCATTATCCAGATAGTAATTTACAGTCTCTCATACAATTTGTAGGAGGGAAAAGAAAAGTTTCAAGTATGGATACAGTAATTGCAAAGATTTTGTTGTTGTTGCTAAACTATGTCTTGCAAAGATACACATCTAGTGGTCTAAAAAATTTGTTAGGTAGAAACCTACATTTGCCCCCTTTACATGATCAATCATCATAYCATAGCACAACACAATAATTAGTCTAGCCTTTGAAAAACTATTATTTAAAATTCCAAAAAAGTAACGAATTCCATAAAATCTATAATAATAACCCAATAACCTAACTATATTCTAAAAAAACCCATAACACACARGTGTCGCTTTTGGGTTAATTTTTTCTTGCTCTTTTCTACAATGCTAAATATAGTATAATAGTTTTAAAATGTCTAATAAGGAGTGTGTGTGTGTGTGTGTGCGCACGCGCGTGCGTGTGCGTGTATGTGTTATATTACAAAGCAAACACCCAAATTGTGTGTGTGTTTGCAAATTTTCTTGTGAATGTGCAAAAACCAAAAAAATATGCACATTCATGTACAAAAATCTGCACATGTACTATTAAACCTATGCACATCTTGACCGTTCATCTCAAAAATCAAAGACCAAGATTGCTTCTCACACTTCTCATGAAAAAGTTAAAATCTGCAAATTGTGGTACATATCATATAAAATATAAAATATTGTACAGTAGTAATTATACTATTAGATATTATGATTCTATAAGATTTTATCGTTATTCTACTCCCTTCGTTCCTATTTGTCATTCCCTTTCTCAAATTGGATTGTGGGATTTAATTATTATTTGATTTGAAGAACGATGGTTATAATATTGATTTCAATTGTGGTTTTATGAAAGAACGATTGTTTTAACGAAGCTTTATGATCCAAGTTTTATGATGTTGAAACGGTGACAAGTTCACGCTTATTAATTAAAAGAAAGAGAGAACATGATAAATTAAAGAAAAGCGAAACACGAGGTTATGATAGTATCCTACTTTATTATGACGACGACGGTCATGCTTGTAGCTACTCCTTGTGAGAGCTATGTCTTTATTTGTAGCTGCTCCTTGTGAGAGCTATGTCTTTATTTGTAGGTGCTCCTTGTGAGAGCTATGTCTTTATTTGTAGCTGCTCCTTGTGAGAGCTATATCTTTATTTGTAGGTGCTCCTTGTGAGAGCTATGTCTTTATTTGTAGCTGCTCCTTGTGAGAGCTATGTCTTTATTTGCTACCCCTCGTTGGGTATGCTACTTTATTCACTGCCCCTTGTTGGGTATTTACTATGATGATATATTCTGGTAGGAGACATCCTACAACTGCTTTATTTATATATGTCAGCTACCTCGAATAAAATGAATAAATGGAAGGACACAATGAAATGCTATAATAAGGTTTATAATAATGTTTTAATGATATAATCTTTATATTTATATTCATGTTTATGCTCAATTGTTCTTGAGTATATTTTATGAAATGATTTCAAAAAAAGGTTTTACTCGATGCTAAAGCTCTCTCCCTGTTTTCAAACTAAACGAATTGAAATGAATTTACGTTGTTAGGTGTAGACACCTAATTCGGTGCCTCATTTATTTCCCAAAAGTCTATGATGATTGTACCGTATTGCAATAGGTCCGTTTGCGAATTATGCTCAAGTGTCACCTTACATACATTCTTTTCTAAGACTCATACCATTCCTCCATGCTAATTCGAGWCTAAACTGGAGCCATTACTAYGCAAAAAAGTATTTTTCTTTTATTTATTTCAATTATTTTCTTTTTTCTTTTTAACTTTAGGATTTTTTCAAATAATTTATATTGGTGATCTCCATAATTTCCACTTTTCATTGCATTCCTCTCATTTTTTGAGGTCACCAGTATTTTTAGTTTATTTTCCGATTTTTCTACAATTTTCTATGAATTTTACAACATTTCAAAAATCAAAATACACAAAAAATACATAAAAATCAGAAAATACTTCAAAAATACCAAAAAAATACATGAAATGTTCTAGACCGTATTTCTTGCAAAAGGGTGTCTAGATTCATCCAAAATCCAAGAAAATCAAAGCAAATATACGGTATAATACCGTATAATCGAGCGTATATACGCTCCGTCGAGCATATATACGCTCCCTGAGCGTATATACGCTCTAGGATCGTATATGCTCAAGATCAAAGGGATCCAGAATATTCAATGTATATACGCTCGACTGAGCGATATACGCTCATTTTTGGTTTTCGTGCCTATATATGGCGCTTTGGACTCCGAATTGGGGGGAGGATCACGGAAAAACTCTCTCTTTGCTCTTCATAAAACATCTCTAAGCTCTTCTAAACACAATCAAACACATTCACAATTCATTCGATTCAATTCAATTCTTGTGACACTTTGCGCATAATTCAATAACGTTTCGACCGCCGCGTACAAGGTATTAACTCTGAGACTCTCATTTCATAATCGCTTAAGTCTATTCATAAATTAAAACTATGTTAAATTAAAGGCTTGACATACCATTAATCAATAACAACAATGTAGAATTATTCAATATTTCAATCTTTGTATGTTTGCAAAAATATATTGTAAATAATTTCGAGTTCAAGAATAATTCAATATCACATCATTGTTCAATATCCCATTTCAACACAATGTTTAATTCAATTTCGAGTACTATAATCGACCTAAAACTTGCTAGAAACTGACGTAGTTATTTAGGTCGATCTATGAATATTTGTAAGTCTGGCGTGCTTTGTCCCATGAATTTGTATGATGTGATTATGTTTTGCAAGAGAATAAATTCTCTTTATAATACAGATTGGTTTGCTTAATCATAACATGGTCACATAAAGTCAGATAATTTGGACAACCGGTTTAGGCATCAATGACATTGACATAATTCAAAGTGGTCACTTAGAGAGGTAGCTCACTGTTTGTTCTACTAATAGTAACCTACTATTTTTAGTAATATTAGGTTAGTGCGCTTTCAGGTCAAATCGATAGCTACTTGTATTCAATAATTATGAATTATGGAACTACAATGAACGAGTAGAGGCCGCTACATGCGGGCAGATTAGTCAAAGATCTAGTCCGTACCATGTCCCCGAACCCACAATCTGGTTACTGGACCTATCTGTGGGGCCATTAGTTTGGCACTAATGTTCGGGCGTCCGTGATTAACCTGTATAGGCACGGTGGCGATCCCCTCAATTCGACACACACACCCCAACGCATTCACATGCGGATTCCATGGCTCAATTCAATGACACTGAAGCTGAGGTCAACCCCATCGAAGGGGGTGAAGCCTTACAGTTTTTGGCGACTTCACTGGGACAATCACCGTTAGGTGAGTGGACAGACTTGAAAGTCTCTTAGTTCCATTTTCATAATTAATTGGATTGCGCATGCGACCTCTCGCATAGGGTCACGTCTTAGGCTCCTTGGTCTCATTAGGGCATTTCTATCTCGAGACCTCCATAAGGGGGGATCTTACCTTGGTCCACGTGGTTACTTGATCATGTGGCCAAGGTCAATCCCTTCCCGCCCATGCCGCGTGTGCACGTGTTACTGGATGCGTGTACATAAGGAGATCTCGGCCATACATCACCAATTTTGTGGTGGTGAAATTGGACCCAGCTCTATCTTAGGCTGGTACCCCCTCAGACTTAGCCAAGCCGATCTATAGCTCACCTAGATCTAGACCTTAAGTAAATAAATTGGACTCTTGTTTCTATCAATGTGCTTGTGCTTGTGCTTGTGCTTGTGACCCTTCTTCTAGTTCAATTAGCTCAGACCCTTACCATAGCCCGTATCCAATTCTCACTACCAAAGCTTAATCCCTCAGTCCTTAATCAATGCTCACTAGTTAGTCTTATCCTTAGCCCACTAGCTCAAGACCTTTATCCAAGTTCACCTAGCCCGAGCTCATTAGGCGAGACCCTTAGACCCAATTGAAGGCCTATATGTTGAGACCTTTAGTCCAAGACATTCAATGTCCCTAGTTCAATTCACGGTCTGGTTCGACTCGTAGGCCCAGTGCAAGCCCTAAGTCTAAGACTGTCCTAGACCCATTCCAATGACTTTGAAATTGACTTAAGTCCAATCTTGAATCCTTCCAAGTACATGTTAAGTACCTTTAAAACTGAACAAGTCCATCCAAAGACCCATTTCGTGTTCAATTCCTAGTTTAAGCATAGGTTGGGAACCTTAAAGTTGAATTAGGTCCGACTTTACACCCTATGCTAGTCCATTTCAAGCTCAAACCTTAAGAGACCCAAAACCGATGTAGGTCCAACTAGACACTTTCAAATTCAATTTCAAATTCAAATCCAAATTCAATTCCAAGATCAAGAACCTTTAAACTGAACTAGGTTCCACTTTAGGATCAGTCCCTTTCAAATTCAATCCAAACCTAGCACCTTAACATATAGTTAGGTCTAGGAATAGGCACATTCAAGTCCACTTTCAAGTTTAGTTCCTTAAGTCTAGAACCTTAAAACCGAGTCAGGTTCATTTTCTAAGAGCTTCAATTACTAGTCAATCTGAAAATCTAATCTTTGTTTCGGTTTCTAAAGTGTTATTCTTGATTTCTACAAGATAGCAAAGACTCGCGACTTGTATTGGGGCCAAGAAGAGTAACAAGAAGCCAAACTCGACGTGCTCCTGATCACAAAGACGGTTCCATGGCAAACATCGAACAACAACTTAATGCTATTCTAGAAAAGCTCGAGTCTTGAATTCTCGCCTTAATGCCCAAGAAAAGAGCATTGAGGACTAAAGGAAAAGAGGACCAAGGAAAAACCTTGCGGATCTGACGAGAGAAGAAGACAATGCTGAGACATCACTCCCTCCTCCGAAGACTGAGACGAAAAAAAGGGTGGAACAACTAGAAGAGTTGGTCAAGAAACTGTCCGAGAGAATTCTGTCCAGGGCCTCATGTTGCTTTTATGAGATGTTGAGTTCCTTAAGTTTTGAATGATGACAAACCATTACAGGAAACAGATGATTAAAGTATGAATGTAGTTGTTCTGGGAACCAGCTAGTTAGATACTTGTTTCCCTAGACAGTTAATATTTTAATGAGAATGCTTTGAAACTAACTTGTTTATTACAGGGAACAGCTGATTACATAAGAGCTCATTCACTGGTGCAGAACCAGTACGAGCTGTTTCCTTGACTGTTATTCTGAAGAACAGTCATATACTTGTTGCATTGTTAACATTGTATATGTGCAGTAATAGATCGATTCCAAGACTTGAAGTGTGAATCCTTTCGAAGATATTCGAAGAAGAAAGCTGTGTTCAAAGATTGAAGTAATTGAAGGAAAGATTCAAGTTCTTGAAGATGCATGAAATTCGAAGAATTGTAATTTAGAGTTTAAATTAAGGATTTTCATAAATTGCTCTGTAGTATGATTAAATGGAAATGAACTAATGCTTAAGTGTTTTGAGTATGTTTTTGAATTCTGGTACAAAGCTTGGAACAGAATTCAGAACAAACCAAGGAAACCAAGCTAGGAACCAGCTGAGTTCCTGAATGGAATGTTGGCTGCGGTTTTGAAAAGGGTTTTTCTAAAATATTTTCAAAGGATATTTGAAAGATTATTTGCAGCTGGAATTATAGATGGATATATGTATATCACCTTAAAACTAGAGATTATATCTTGTTCGATCAAAATCTTAGGATAAAATCGAACAAGATTAAATACTTTCATAAAACTAATCTGCCTTGTTTGCAAGATAGATTTATGGAAACTAGGGTAAGTATTTACATATAAATAATACGTCTATACTTCAACATCTATAACTCTCTCCACGGATTAAAAGAGAAAAATTACTTGAGAAAAAACACAAAAAGCATAGCTCATAACCATAGAGTCATACACGAGCATACATCGAGCATACAACATTCTCTTACTTAGCTTTTTAAGAAGCAATTCACAGAGAGAAATATGTTTTTGTAAAGGCGATCAACAGAGGGTTGAAAGCCTGGGTAGTGTTTGTGAGTTCAAACACAAAGTTGGACTTACGAGTGTGAGTCGAGGGCACATTCTGAGTTGAGTGTGGAGTGTACTGGTTCCCGGAGAGGGAAACAGTAGAGTGAGCGAGTTCTTTGTTTTCAGAGTTGATTAATAAAAAGCTTAGGTAGGAGACGTAGCCCAGAGTTGGGTGAACCTCGTTAAATACTATGTGTTATTTACTGCTTATTTTACATTCCGCTGCATATAGGAACTAGTCCAACTGGTTCCTCATTATAAATCAAAAGCAAAAGAAAAATTGATCATAGTCGATCATACTCATTCACCCCCCCTCTTGAGTATTTCAGAACCTTCAATTGGTATCAGAGCCAAGGCTTCTTGTAAGAGTACATCTAAGAAGTCAAGCATGAGTACTCAAGAATTAGGTGCAATCGGTTATGATAGCAAAACACCCAAGTTTAACGGAAGCAACTATGCATGGTGGAAAAACAGGATCAAAAATGTAATTATGGGATTGACTATGAGTGCTGGCTCGTGGTCAAAACGGTCCAACACGATCATGAAGACTGACTCTGAAGGGAACAAGACTCCAAAGAAAGACAGTGACTGGTGATGCAGATTACAAGTTGCTGCAGAAGGAATGCCAAAGCAATGTCAATACTACAACAAGCTATAGGTAGGCAAGTATAACCGAATCTCTGGATGCAGCAGTGCAAAAGAAATTTGGGATACTCTTGAACTTGCTTATGAAAGGTACCAGCGAGGTAAAAAGATCCAAAATTGATTGCTAATGTCTAAATATTGAATTATTTGCTATGAACAAGGGTGAAAGATTAATGATTGTTTTCGTAGATTCATGACAATAATCAATGATCTTAGATCCCTTGGGAAAGTTTTCTGATGAGGATCTTGTGAGAAAAGTACTGCGCAGTTTGACAGATGCATGGACATCCAAGATCCTGCCATTTATGAAGCCAAAGATTTGTCTACATTGTCTCTGGATAGCTGATTGCTCCCTCATGACACATGAGTTATAATTGACTCTAAGTGAGAAGGAACCAGCCAGAGCGATAGCCTTAAAGGAACAGTAGAGGAGGATGAAGATGAAATTGGCATGATTGCTAAAAGATTTGAAAGAACACTCCGTGATCAGAGGAAGAACTTCAAAGGTAAAAACTTTAAGAAAACTAACTCATCTTTTGTAGGGTGCTTTAGTGTGGAGAGAAGGGACACCAATAGAGATTGTCCAAAGTGGAAGGACAAACAGTCCAAGTCTGGAGAAAAGCGAGCTTTCAAAATGCCTATGATAGCATCAATGTGGGGTGATTCTGACTCAAGATCTGATGAGGATGAAGAATCACCTAACCCATAGTGTTTGCATGACTGCCTTTGCAAGCATCGAGGGAAACAACACTGATTCATTGAACCAGGTGGGGAACCGGCACAATTGAGAAGTGCTTGATGGCCAAGAAGGATGTATTGCACGAACACAAGGTAAATCTAGAAACAAGTTAGCAAGATATGCATGAGTATGACAGAGATAATATGCTAGCTTGTATAGACTCCTTGTTATGATGAATGTTAAAACTAGGTGAAACATACATAACTGGCAAAAGAGAACTTAAAGAAAACGTGCTGAATGTGAAGTTGCTATTGCCAGTTGTGATCACCTCGAAGAAGTTTGCCATGACTTGAAAGATCAAGTGCAGAGCTTGAAGTTGAATTGGACAAGTGTAAGCGTGGAATGGAAGCAGATCTTCCAAACCAAAACTATCCGGTTGATGGTGAAGAAGATCTGATCTCCTGGTTCCCCAGAGACTTATCAACTTCAAGTGACAGTCAGTTGATTTCAGCAGCTAGAGGAAAGCAACTTTTTGTAGCAGAACTTCTCTTATTGAAAGCCTTTGAAATACTGGCTAGCAACTTGGAAGATCTTCACAAAGAGAATGCTTTACTCAAAGTTGCACATTATGTGTTCCCCCATAGACACTAGTGATGAAATCAGTGAACTAATAGATGAATATGTGAGAAAGCTGCAAAGATGTGACCACTGTGAGATTCATAAATTGAAGAGAGGAAAACAGCCAGTGATTACTAACAATGATCTCGCTGTGT
>SNQN01009326.1:0-15911 GCA_008642245.1 Bassia scoparia
GCGAATTTGGCGGTGTGGAGATAGGGGGGAGCGCTAGGTAGGTTCGTTAAGTTGCGTTCGTGCGGTAGTGCCGAAGTGGTTTTTACAAATTGAGGCCACCAATAGGGTTTGCGAATGGGGTTCTACGAATTGGGGCCATCGATTTCGTGGGTGCAATGGAGGTTGGACACGTTGAGTTTTCGTGGGTGCAACGGTGGTTATGGGTTGGGAGGTCTCACGGTGGTTGGTTGGGGTCGTTTGGAGGTTCGTCGTGGGTGGCTAGCATTGGTGGATGGTGGAGCTTGGTGATTTGCTTCAACTTATGGGAGAAGGGAAAGGTTTATTCTGGAAGAATTGTTGTAATTTTTATGTTTTGGGGGCATTTAAGTGAAGTGGGATGGGGTGGCGAAGCCGGGTGAGGGTTTTATGTAAATTCATTGCAAAATTTTACGGTATCTTATGTTACTTAACAATCAATATTCCCTAATAATATAGCCGAAGTTATGATGCGGGAAGTTTTTTTCCATGAACTAGAAAACAAACAGGACTTTTTAGGCGAAAACTATTACCGTTTGAAACCATTTTATTTGACTTTGGTGTTTTGAGCCGTACCATCTCCTTTCCAGAACGTTGACTCATTCCCTCGTTTTCGGGGTAAAATTTAATTGTCCATGTGCTGATCACTGGCGATTTAATTTTGCTAAGACTTGACCCCTCTTTATGGTTTGCAATGGATTTTTCTTTTTTTTCCTTCATTTTCATCAACCACATCAACACCGTACGTATGCCTCCATCCCTAACCAATACCACCATAATTACAACCCCATAACATCACCATCACCGCACCTCTACTACTCCCAAACCCCATAACCGGAAATGACTATTCCCCCTAGCAACCAGAATTAAACGCCTAAACCTCCCAAATTTGAACTTATCAACGAACTAAAAATTCAACACCACAGAACTCGCCAAAATTCGAACCCCTAGCGACCAGAATTCTAAATAAACCCAATTGCCGCAACCTCAGCAGCCAATATCGAACCGGTAACCAAAAATTCGAATGGGGTTTTGGTGTTTAAGCGTTTTGGGATGCCAAATTCGATCAGGCAGGTGTCTATGAATATCGAATTCAAATAAGGTGTTTTTGGGTCGCGAAAATGGGGCTGGAGAGAGTCTGAGGACAGGGATGATCGCGGGCGGCGAGTTCAATAGGAGACCGACACAATGCTCGTCATCGGAGCGGAGATGGTTTCCGATTTAGGAGGGTGGTGGGCGGGAATGAGGCTTACAAATTGTCTCCACACCATGGGTTATATACCTGTCTTATCCCTCCTGGGCGCCCCATCCCACTTGTTATGGTATAGCATGTTTAAATAACATTATAATTAATTTAAACATTCAAAATTACTTTTACTAATCTATTCAATATTTAAAAATTAAAAGTGTTATTATTATCTTTAAATGTAGTTTCGGTTAGGGTTTAATTTTTGGTGCAAATTAAATTTTGAATAGTGCCATATATATCTATAAATGAGTTTTTGGGGCGGGGACATTGGTGGCGGATTTAGCGGGATGGGATACCAAATGGTGATGGGCAGAGAAGGCATAGAGGTTTTTTATGTTGACTTAGTGGGGTGGGGGATGGGGATGTGGATGGAGATGAAAAATTGAGGCGGAGAAGGGGATGGAAAGGCAAACGACAGACCCTAATCGTGCCCAATTGTTCCTTAATTGAAGGTCACAACAGATAGTGTTGCGGATTTGGACGAGGAGAGGCATGCACATTATATTCATATGGCTGGGGTTTAGGCATGTGTGGGTGCGTCGGCGGCTCAGGGGTCGTTGGGTTGGCTGGTGAGCTCGAGTGGTTCGGTGATGTCGAGATGATGATTAGTTAACTATGTAATAAATGTTTAATGGTAGTTACTGAGAGGTTAGTTGGTGGCATTGAGTTGTAATTAGAGAAAAGGAGAGATAATTAGGAGTTCAATTTTTGTGGTTAATTTCTAGTCTCTCCCAGTTTGTTGATTGCAGATCAAGGGAATTGAACATGTACTCCCTAACAAGTGAAATGATTCAAACTTTCAATAAATACTTCTTTCTCTCTCCTTTGATTTAGGCTTTTTTATCCAAGGTTCATAATTTTCTTTATCATGAAGGTTTGTGCGTCGACGTAACTAATGTTAAATCTCCCTAAACGAATTGTTTTAATTTCATTGTATTCAACAACTGTAATAAGATGAAAAGTTTTTTTTTTTAGGAAAAAGAAGTTTATAACAACACAATGTGAAAAAAAAGAATATTCAATGATTTTTATTGTTAGTTCAACTAGTTTCTAGTTTCTATTGTATAGACCATGCAAATTAATTATTATTATTCATTACTTATTATTATTTATTTCTAATTAAAATCAATCTGGAAAATACAACAAAAATCCATAATTGGAAAAAAAAAAAGTATATGCTCCATATGGCAGACGTGGACGTATATCAGCAATTTGTTTGGGCTTTGTGTATTAGTATATATTACTTCATTTACAAGTTCACAACAGTTGACCCATTAGTCGAGATCCCTTCTGGTTTGGGGCCTTTTGGGGCTTTCACGGGGTTCAAAGCCACATGAAGTAAAATGGACTTAACCTGATTACTTCTAGTATCTCCTATAGATAAGACCCCCATGCCCATGCCGCCATCGCATTAATCTGAGTTACTATTCACATACACGAGTACTTCCTATATGTATTTAGTACTCCCCGTTTGGTACCACGGATCTGATTCCACTTTTGAACCTTGTGAATTGTGATCAAGGGTTCGAATTGTCTTATACCCTCCCTTGTTGTAAATGTTTACCTACAAAAAAAAAAAAAAACTCGCATATCATAAACATTAAAGTTTTGATGAAATGAACTTTGGAAAGCAATCTGATAAGGATAAAATCAGATAGTATATTGTTAATAAGAAAAATATATACGTAGGATATATTTTTCTGTATTGATATGATTTAGTAAATCAAATATTTAGTATTTATGTTAAGTTTATATTGTGGGAACATTATTTTTCATCTTATTGTTGATGTTAGGTTGTATAAATACCTAAACTTTGATGAAAATGGACATCACAATTTATATTTTCCTCCTTTAAAAAAAAATTTATATTTTCCTAATTAACAATATACTATATGATTTTATCCTTAACACAGTTAAAACCTCTTTACAAATTACAATATAACTTGAGTTGAATTAAACATGGTGCGAAAAAAGGCCTTGTGTATCAAACCTGAGTTACGGCTCAGACCCCCTAGCTTCAGTAATTTATAGATGCATCATAAAAATATGCTACCTTGGTTAGGAGACTAAACCTTGGACTATGTTTTTTATTTTATGTACCACCTGGTTCACCCTTTTGAGTTAATCTGAATTTGATGATTAGTTCTGTGTAGTTAGGTTCCAATTCCCTCCTAATTGTAGTTGCGGGGGATCAAACTCAGGTCCTCCCTAAGATGTGTATAAGAGACAGCCTAATGGGGGATCAAACTCAGGTCCTCCCTACCAAGTGTACTAGTGTAGTCCCAATTGGATGGACTATGCTTTTAATTATACATACTAGTATTTGGTGCACGCGATACGTGCTTTCATTATTTTCAAAATGAGTTTTACGATGTGGATGGAATTATATGTTTATAATTATAGTTTGTAAACTACTATGTAATTTAATACACCTTAAGTAGTGTAAAAAAAAAAGTAGGCATGTATGCATAATTTAAAAAACATGTCTTGGAATGTTTTTAGATGAGAAGAGAATTGTATTTTAAATTTTGGTAGCATATTTAGTATATAAATTTTGTTGGTCAAATCTAATTTATGTAATTGAGGTAATTGTAATATGAATTTATTGTGATTGATTTTTAATGTTTGACAAGTTTGTTGAAATGTTATTGAGGTAATTGCAATATGATTTTATTGTGATTGATTTTTTATGTTTGGCAAGTTTWTTGAAATATATGAAGTAAAGTAGAGTAATTTTGCTTGTGACAAAGGATAGTTAAGTAATTTTGAAGGGGACACCATTCCTCCCCCTTCCAATATGTAACTTAGATTTTCATGATTCACTTTTGAGGTTTAATCCTCTAGATCTCCCCGGCTACTCGATCAATAAGATATTGGTTAGCTTGGGCTCGAATGTTTGAGCTTTGATCGCGATAGCCTGATATATAGGTTAGAGGATTTCAGCAGTTTATGACCAAGCATGGCTCATAAACGCACGTATGGTGACTTTGAGCATACTAACCTCATATTAATTAAAACACAAGTATTGCGTTCGATCCAAGTTTTTTTTGAAAAAATGTCATTATCATTCTCAACTCGTCATTTGATAATAAACATATCACCTTTACTTTATTTCATTTTCAGCAAGCCTTTGTTGATCTTTCATGGTGTATGCTTTTATGGTCCATCTTAATTAAGGGGATCAAAGGGTTTAATTTGTCCTTAAAATTAAAAGTAGTACAATAATTATAAATAAGTTGAAAAAGAAAAGATCCATAGTTTTCCATCACCCATGCATATTATTACTAATCCCGATTTCATCTAAGATAAAATATATACTTTATTACTCCATTCGTTTTTATTAGATGTTTCATACTAATTTGACACATTGTTTAAAGTTGATTGAGTAATAAGAGTATGAGTAATTTAGATAAAAAAAATTAAGTAAGTTAAGTAAAAGAGTAAATGTGTGAATGATTTTTTTTTGAAAAAGTTAATTTTGGGTGAATTGATTGGGTTAAGTAATGAAAATTGACTTTAAAAATGAGTAATTATTAATATTAGTGTGAATAAAGTAGAAAAAGTAAAAAGTTATTTTTAAATTGAATTGAAATAACTAATTAAAATATCACAAAATGAAAACATTGAACAATTCAAAAAACGAAGGGAGTATGAAACTTGCATATATATGATAGACCAATGGACAGAAAGATATTAATGCACTTGTGGATATCCAATTCTATGGAATTAACATATGTACAGAGTAATTATATTATTTTCTAATATAATTTAAACAAAATCCTAACCACTGGCCCATTCCTAAATATTCTACCTATTTCAGTTTAGCACGCGTGTCAATACACGTTTTGTTTTGATCTTATATGTAATTATACATTACCAAAAATTATTAAAATTTTATATTCTTGAATTGCATTATTCATTGAGAATTTGAGACAAATAAACAAAATACCATGACTATATTACTTTGACTTATATGTTAGGAAAATTTAGAAAATTTTCCCATATTGTGAAAACTGAAAAGTGTCAAGATTCTAAATGTATACTCGTACAACATTCAGGAACAAAGCATCAAAGACATAACAAAGCATATTGAAATATCATCAATCATTGATGAGTGTGACAGCCAAAATTTTCATGATCACAACCATTGTTTCATATTTCATATAGGAATATAGGAAATTGAGCCATTAATGAGAAGTGATATATTTGGACTACTCCATCATGGAATAAGGGACAACTTCAAATATCTACTCCCTTTATTTAATTATTAGATGTTCAACTTCTATTTTTACATTTATCAAGAAAAACTTTCAATTAATAGTATATTTCTAATTGTATTATTCCAAAATTTATAAAAATTATATGCAGTATGTCAGTATTGTAAAAGTATAAACCGAGCGAATCAAACAAGATATTAAATGACTATATTTTTCCAACATATTGTTGATCAAAGTAGAGTCGATGCATAATGCAAAAGTCGAAGTGTAAAAAAATGGATGGAGTATTATTTTTAATAACTAATAAGCCATAATTTCCTTGACAAAGTTGTATACTTTTTGATAGATATAAGTTTGTCATTTGCTTCACAATGCAAACAAGTATGGTATAATATTCAATTTTCAAATTATTGGAAAGTATGAGCAGGCTTGGTTCATAACTCATAAGCACCTTAATTAGGTCTTGTTTCTTTGGACTTATTTCTATGATATATAAGTTAAGTTAAGTTAAGTTCAGTTCTCTAACAATATATTCTCTATAAAATATTATTTTATTTCAGTTAAGTTAAATTCAGTTCACCTCCAATGAAATCCAAAGAAACAAGCCTACTGTGAGCATATGACAAGTCTACAACAATTCATAATAATCAATTAATCATATCACTTCTAATTTATTTCATTTTAAGCAAGTGTTTGTTGATATTATATGGTGTGTGCTTGTATGGTCCATCTTAAGGGGACCAAAGGGTTTAATTTGTTCTTCTAAAGTAATTTCACAAGATCACATCGACAAGTATAAATAAATTGAAAAAAATATCCGTAATTTTCCGCCGTCACCCATTYCTAATGTCAACTTCATCTAAAGATATAAGTATTTTTTGAAACTTTTATGTAATAATAAATATATTATATGATCGATCTATATATGAATATAATGCACTTGTGGACATCCAAATTTTATGGAAATTTAAAAATATATAACTATTTTCCAATATAAACAAAACCCTAGAAAAATATTAATGAATTGAAAACACAAACAAACCATATTGAAATATCTCAATAAATTGAGATTGACAACCTAATTTTTCCTCATCACATCCATGTATATTCAATATTTCATAATAAGAATATAGGAATTTGAGGTTCCATTAACAAGACGATGATGTATTTGGATTGAAGCTACATACTCCATAACACAACATGAACAGATAATATCCAAACAACACAAACATATGGAGCCCAAAAATCAATCAATCACCTTTATTCTCATTATAATATTCGATATATCATTAAAATCAATCAATCAATCAATCGCCCCGTCATTTTATATGAATGTTGTATCAATAATTATTGAATAAAAAAGCTAGTGATTTTGCATATATAGAATGAAAGTAATATCATCAAATATGAAGTTGTCAAACATGAAGACATAAAGAAGGAGGGCAAAAGAATGCGCACAAGTCGCTAAGGCTTGGTGGTGTGAGTCCATAGCTAGCCAACCGACGTTGGTCCCATGCATTACATAGTTGGTCCCTTCAACAACCATGCATGATATATTGATATTGACTATATTATGCATGTTGCAATATATTGTTCAACAAGAGTTGACTCAACTGGTAAGCAACTTATGTCATTTAAAGCTAAGGACGTCTCGCCGTATGCAGAATCTCTATTTGGGAGAATCACCCACCATAAGTTAGGTYTGCAARTCGGGTCGAATCCGGATYTGTGTAGCCGGAGCTAAGRTTTGATGAATCGGGTACCAACTAAAAARATATTYTCAAAATAAAGGTTAACTCGAGAATTATCTTTCTTGTGTTTTGTCTTTAGAATTTATTAGGTATCATTCCCATTTCACCAAAAGATACGTAGTRCCACGATGAATKAAGGCTCGYGTGGGCATTTTCGTCTTTTCGCTCAACAAGGGTGATGATATTTTTATTGTGGTCTAGAATTAAGCTAAGGTTGGGATGGTCCATCAATACAAGAGAACTTGATGGAGTTGATGTACGTACTTCCTTTCTCCCGTCGCTAGCTATTTACAATTTTTGTTTTATTTATCGATTTACAAAAGAAAACTTTTGGAAATAAGTAGAATCACACCAAAAAAAAAAAAAAATGAATTGAGGAAATGTATATAAAAGCTGTTTGTTCTTGATATCCAATTATATATTGATTCACTAAAACGAGTTAGGAATCCTTATAATCTTCTTCATTACTTTCCATCTATATCCTATCTTAAAATTTTGACACTTAAATTTATTATTGAATAAAAAATTTAAAAATCTCATTTATTTCCTTCTTCATATATCATCAATCATTGATTTAGGAAATAAATCATCCATTTTCTCAAAGAAATGAAGAGGATCTAAACTAGTAAACTCCACCAAAATCATTTTATAACTCTAACATAATTTACACAGTATTAGAGTACAAGTGTAGGGAGAATAGGACCAGGGCACATACTCTCCTCCTACTTCTTAGGTCACCCAAGCGCGTTTCATAATTCTAAGATTATTCAAATCTGTTTTAATACAATATGATAAACGGGTGTGAGCCACACCCGTCATGAGTATTTATTTTAGAAGTCTAAGGAGATTCTACCTCAAATTTTTTTTTTTGTGCTCATCTACCTCAAAACTATATGATAATAAGAGGAGCAACCCCTTAACCTTATAAAGTGAATACAACTTTCACTTTTTCTTCAGTGCGTGTGATGAGATACACATCCCTTCACACCAGTTCACACTTCCACTCGCATGTGATCACAATACGTGTTTAGATCAACACTTCCCTTCACATTTGAGTTATCCTTAACTAATAATGAGGTTAATTTTGACGATCGGAATAAAGCTATGTTCAAAACCTATCACGATATTATCACATTTATCAATGGTTAAAATATTCATATTAGGAAGCTAAGTGTCCTATTGAAATCTCAACGTACTAACTTGAATATTCCATTATTAGTTGCATCAACTTTATTTAAGTGATTAAAAGTGTAAAAACTTCCCATGTGTTAAGTGAATAATGAGGCCAGGAGATTAATCAGAAGACGATAGATTGGCGTGATTTTGGCGTCTGCATGTCATTGTCTTATAGTTGAACACCATGTGAGCACACACATATGGAGATTGTAGAATGCTCCTGACCTCCAATAATCAAATTAAATAAATAAATATATTACGGAACATAAGAATGACAAATAGTTTGAGTGGTTAAAGTTTCTCTCTGTTTCAGAAGATCTCGTGGTATTGATTCTCACCCCGTCCATATGGCTCTCTTAACACAAAATAAAATAAAAAAAAATACTACGTATGTACATATATAAGTGCATAACACACATTTTTTTAGTCGTTACGTTAATAAATTTTAGTTGGTATTGCTTATTTTCCCTCGACTCAATGGCAACGAATCAAGTGAAGACAATTGTACAATCATATACATATTATTGCGTCGCTTTGAGGATGGACTTAAATTGATCCCCATGCATGATGCATCCATGGTATAAGCTACGTACCGAGTATAAGAAAGTTGTGTACTAGGTTCAAATAATGCTTTAAAGTCTTTGATTTGTCCTACGAGCCTTGCAAAATTAAATAATGTTGACATGATATGATATTTTTATTTTAATATTGAATTGTATTAAGGTAAGTTAATGTCATTTAAATTGAAATGAACTCAAGATAAGCCCAAAATCGAATAGGGTCATATCTAAATTATGTCATTAGTTAGCTTTAAAAGAGCTTTTAATAAGGTTACCATGTGACACCTTTTGATAGTACTTCCTCCATAACATATCGCAACTCTTGTATTAGTTTTTATTAACTTTCGAAATAAACTTAAGTTTGTTTAAGTGATAGAAAAGATTGTTTACCCTTAATAGAAAAGACAGTGATGAGGTGCGTTGGCGACGGGTGGTGGTGAGGGCTGCTGAGGTGTGCTGGTGAGGGACGGTGGTGCGGTGGTGATGGAAGTAAAGTTAGTAAACTCGGATTTGCAAAGAAGAAGAAGGAAGATGATGAGAGAGGAGTTAGGTATCATCAAGAGGAAGAGAATAAGAGATCAGATGAAGTGATTTGGAGTGAATTGGGGTTTAATTGGAGTGGGTGGATAATTAAATTATGAATGTGTTTGGATAATTAAAATAGGAATTAAGTGTGATAATTAGGTATTTTTAAATATATTAGTAAAGGTAAAATGGTAACTTTCCTGCTAAAACCAACCAAATATTAGAAAAAGTACAAGTGTTGCGTGAATTATGTTACGACGAATATAGAAAGAATTCGGAGAATTATGTTACGGAGGGTGTAATAATTATGTGTCATTGGTATAATTTAGTGTAGAGCATACACTTTTCGTGTGTAGATAAGAGATTTAGCCTCACCCCAACGATATGCTGGGTTTATCCCTGCCCCCACTGCACAATTTCTGATATAGGATCTGTGTAAGGTTCCACTCGTCTACCTTACCGTGTAAATAAAATAAAATAAAAATAAAGAGTTTCACTCATGATACTTAATTAGTTGATCGAGCTAACCTAAAGGGAAAACGTTGATATTATTAATTAATATAATGCAAGCATATCTTTAATTTTTTTGCCATCGACTTCTCGTTTGTTGAACGTAAGCAATGGGAATTCCTTGAAATATTATTTCCCATGTAATTGTAATTCCTAGGCATTATAGAATGTTGTTTGGTGTATCATGAGAGTGAAAAATTCTCATCGAAATTCTACTTACCTAGCTAGGTCCCTGGGTAAATAACTTCCTCCTTATAGGAATTTGTTATACTTACCATGAATTTATTAACCTAACAGAAAAAAAATTCCTAAAAATTGTAACTTTCCATGCTAATGTTGTCAACCTCAGCTAATTGTTGTGCCTCCAACAAAAAAAATCGCATAAAGTTGCAACCTCAGCTAATTGTAGAAAGTAATTATTTTAACTAATTAGATTTTGTGGTTCAAATTATATACTTGTGACTTGTGAAGTTGTGATACAGCAATCTACTCCATAAAAGTGTCGAAATGATGAGCTAGTAGTGAACTCATTTTATGGGTAATATTATTAGGGTTAATCAAAGTCAAATTTAAGAAAACTGTTGTAACGAAGCGCCCGAAAATTAACAAACTACAAATAACAAACAATAAGACAACAACTAGAACACACAAGGATTTAACGAGGTTCACTATCAATGCGATAGCTACGTCCTCCTGGCGGTACGAATATGTTTCACTATGAAGATCGAACAAAAATACAATTGAGAGACTGGTAATTCTCCCAAGATTCACTCACAAACGCTCTCAATGTGTTTCCTCTCTTTGTGGCTTGAACAACTGATAATCGAATGCAATAATAATTACCTCTACCATCTATTTTATAGAGAGTACTTAAGATATATGGAGTATAAGAAATAAACAATAATATATCTATATCATATCTATATCTACATCTATATCTATATCTATATCTATATCTATATCTATATCTATATATATATCCAAATGGCGTGTATAATATATACTTTCTAAAAGCTGTCAAACAACCTCTATACTAATATATCCTTCCTGCCAAAAACGCATCTTGAAGCCGAATTTACTCCGTATAAACCATCGTATGACTTGATTAATACAAGTCACACCAAAAATCTCCACAATTCTCCACTTGACTTGTATTTATCAATACACGCCAAGGCCAAACACCAAACAAACAACAACGAACCAAACCAACCAAAACAAATGAGAAACGTAGTAATACAAGTCACAACTCGAAATCACCACAAATCTCCATCATGACTTGTATTCACCTATACATGCCAAGACCCAACAAACAACAAATCCAATCTACAAATGCCAACCAAAATCCCGTGGCAGGATTGCCTCCACCTTGAGGCACAACCCGTAAGGGTATCAAATACGAACAAAGTCGTTCAACAAGTTCGAGCAACAAAAGAACTTGTGAACCAAAGCCAAATGGAAACGAACACCAATGTGTTTAGTCCTATCGAAACAAAACTGATCAATTGCAAGACAAATTGCATCACACTATCTCCAAAGAACCGAAACACGATCAACATGAACGCCCAAACCACTAGCAAGACTCCGCAACCATATACAACCAAGAGTGTATACCAAACCTGTCACAAGCCTTCTAGTAACAAAATCACTTGCAAGATCAAAACCAAAATAACCAACACCAGCACAAATTCTCATTCCTATCAATGATACTAACAACTGTCGTTCCAACAAAATAGCGAACAAATCGCCCCACACACACCGTTGTCGATGCTCCCTTCTAGGCCGAGACAAGAACCTACCAATAGCAATCACAGCATGTACAATAGCAAATCTAGTGCAACCAGCAAACATCGCACTAGCAAACCAAACACAAGACATGAACTCTTTCCAAACATTCGACATCTTCTGAGCTAAAATAAACATTTCAACAACACACCAAAATACATAAATATGTAAGAAACTCCACCTTACTACGATAACGCAGCAAGTCTTAAGACTCCCGTTGCTTCCATGCTCCACCTCAAAGTTGTCAAATCGATCGTACCACTTCAAAACTCTCTTGCAACTAGTCGCCTTGCGAACTCGTGCACTTTCTCAAGTTCACCTCTTATTCTCGCGAAGAGACTCCAACTCCTCACCCATAATCCAACGAACGATCTGACTGATCTTTCAAAACTTGTTTCCCTGTCAGAGGCTAAACCAAATGTCTCAATATCACAGCAACATGCAACGCATATGCGACCGAATCCTCTACACTACAATTTCGACCATCACCTGCACCGGGTGACGCTACACTTGCAGTTCAGTAAAACAGTACCATGCACATTACAAAGTACCCAATCTAGTACCCTAAGTACTATCTTCGAACCCCTCAAAACACACATTCCCCACCTGAACCTGAGAAAGTGAAACCCTCCTTGTCAAGAGTACCAAGAGATATCAAATTCTTCTTCAACTGAAGGAAACATGTAACATTCACCAAAACACGCACTCTCTTCCGCGGTCCTAAGTATGATGGAAACTTTTACCACAACCTTTACAAGCAGCATTATACCCATGTAACATCACCACCATCAAAGACTCATAAGTAGTAAACCATTCACGATTAGGACACATACGAAAAGTACATCCAGAATCCAACAACCCAACGATCCGATACTGACTCCCACCACTACAGTTAAGCCAATCCTCTCCGAATTCACATTGTTCTGAATTCTGTTTGCATGTAGCATGGAACTATTCTTGGGGTTTTAGGACATTTATTTTCTCCAATGACCGGGTTCTTTACAATAATGGCATATATTCTTTAGTTTTATTACCCCTACTCTTCGAAATTTTTTATTTTCTCAGAGTTAAAACTATTTTCACCGGCCGAATTACTAACAGTTAATCCAACCCCTGAATTCTATACCACTTTCATTCGTTGTCGCCTTTTTGGCGCAACTCTCTAGAATAAAGTGCAGATTTAACTTCTCAGAGCCAACAGTTTCTTACCCACCACAAACGACTCAACAAAATTCCAAAGACGCAGGCAAAGAAACCAACAAAATCAAAGCAGCATCGCTTCATCTTCAATCTTAACATCTAAATTACGCAAATCAAAGTAAAAATAGTATTAAGTTTGTCTAGATATCCCTTAAAGGCGTACCTGACTGCATTCGCAGAGAAAACAATCGTGTTTCAACAAACAACTTGTTAGTGAGAGACTTCGTCATGTAAAGACTCTCCAATTTTGACCACCAAACCCAAAGCCGAATCCTCATGGACACTTCTGTGATCACATCATCTGCCAAACACAACAATATGTGGAGTGAGCCCTCTCCTCCATCGCCTCAAATTCAGCTCCGCTCAAGCCAGTTGAATATTTTATTTTCAACCAAAGGTTCCAAATACCATGTTGTTTCAAACAAGGCTCGCATCTTAATCTGCATAGCCAAGAATTCCTACCCGTAAATTCTCAATCTTCATGGTGTAGTGTTCATCTTCCCGGATCTAGATCCCGCTCTGATACCAAGTTTGTTGTAACGGAAGCGCCGAAAAATTAACAAACTTACAATAAACAAACAAATAAGACAAACAACTAGAACACACAAGGATTTAACGAGGTTCACTATCAATGCGATAGCTACGTCCTCATGGCCGGTACGAATATGTTTCACTATGAAGATCGAACAAATACAATTGAGAGACTGGTAATTCTCCCAAAGATTCACTCACAAACGCTCTCAATGTGTTTCCTCTCTTTGTGGTCTGAACAACTGATAATCGAATGCCTAATAATTAACCCCTAACCATCATTTATAGAGAGTATTAAGATATATGGAGTATAAGATAATAAACAATAATATATATCTATTACTATATCTATATCTATATCTATATCTATATCCAATCTATATCTATATCTATATCTATATCTATATCATATCTATTCTATATCTATATCTATATCATATCTTATCTATATCTATATCTTATCTATTCTAATATCTATACTATATATATCCAAAGTGGCGTGTATAAGATATATCTTTCAAAAGCTGTCAAACAACCTCATACTAAATATATCCTTCTGCCAAAAAACGCATCTTGAAGCCGAATTACTCCGTAACCATCGTATGACTTGATTAATACAAGTCACACCAAAATTCTCCACAAAAACTATGAAAAAACATTTGCGTTAAAAACTTAAGAAGATGATAGAAGGACAATTACATTTTTTTGTGAGATTCGTTCCTTATTTCTCCTCTAAATACATTTGTTTTATCAATTTGACTTTTATTACCCTATTAATCATTACTCATACAAAAGCGTAACTTTTGAGAGTATAATTTTAAAAACGGGTGATAAAAATATGTAAAACGATGGCACCTTTGCCAAAAGGATTAGATAAGTACGCGTGTTAGTGAAGCATTCATATTTCAAGCGAACCATTATCAACATTGTGAGTCACGTTGCATGTGCTACTGTGTTGAGGCTGGAAAGTTATACGATAACTTTCTCCTTTTTAACAAAGTTATCAACTGCACTAAACTAAACTYCTAATTAGAAAAAATGAAAACGAAATATAATCAGCTTTGATAGAGTACTACTACCTTCTCTCATTGCATATGACTATCTACAAATAATTATTTTTGCATTGGTCCCTTTTTGAGTTTTCAAAATGATTTGATTTGAATCGAATATACTATAAAATCGAGTATATATATTCAGCTAAGCTGAAATGATCGAACTAAATTAGTTAAATTGGATTGAACTAAAATAAAAGTCTTGGATGTTTGTTTGATCTGATCAAATAAGATACGAGTATTATGATAAAGAACTTGTGGCATCTATGTCTTTTAATTATGTGAGAAATATTATTAGGTTAAATACAATGGAAGCAAGAGAATAGTCGTATGTATCGAAGTAAAAAGTTATTCATTTTGTAGCAAATAATTTTTTAAAATTTTTTACTTGATATGCTTCTGTTAGATTGAATGATAGATACTTACTCGTTTCAAAATGTTTATTACATTTGAAATATTAGGTACAATTATCATGCACGGACAAAGAAACTGGCTATGAAAATTTTTCATAAAGTTAGATACTTAGATGTATAAAAAAACATAAGAGATCTTGTAAGATTCTTCTACATGAGTAGTTTTTAAATATCAATTTTTATATAGTAATATTTTTAATAAAGTTTAGTGCAAGTTATTAGGATTTAATTTAGATAAGTACAATAAAAATTGTGCAAAAAATTAACGGAGCAAACTTATTGAAATGGAATCCGGAGTACTTCGTATTAATTTACAAAATTGAAAGATTTTTATAAAGAGCCTTTTCTAATGACGCAAATCACGTTTTGCCTTGATTTGGGTTGCGTGTTTTTGGTATGAGGAAGTACGCAAGCCAAGTAGCAGTAATTTGGAATTAGTCGATTTCATTATCTGCTTATCTCACACAAAATATGAGTAAGTATATGTCACTCACAAGGGGGTGGGATAACAAGGTCCTACTKTAAATTATGATTCAGAGAGCACGTCTATAATTTATGAAACACGTCTATGGGAGATTTTTGTGCCAAAGAAAGGAAATAGGAGGAAAATCAAAAAATTTTGATTTTTATCAAAATATTTCGTGAGACGTCTATGATTTATGGAAGACGTCTATGCTTTATTGGACATGTCTATGTTACGATATTACCCTTGARATAGACCACTTATCCCACCCCTTGTGAGTGGACTATCAACTCTCCGCAAAATAAATAGCAAGTGAGTCATCCAAAATTCTAAATTACAAATTCCAGATTCCAAAAAAGGTAATTTTTTTAAAAAAATCGAAATAAAAACCGTGGCACAAAAGTTATGCAGTAGAAAGTCAAATTATTTGATCCTCTCAATAGTCAATTCACATCCTAAATTAGAAA
>SNQN01009327.1:6581-25784 GCA_008642245.1 Bassia scoparia
CTTTCGAAACTTTAATACCCCCATTACTTAACTCGCACAAGTAGCATAATGCATGATCTAGGATTACTCAAGAAGGACTGAAACCTCAGAGGTTGTTGTTGTTGTTGTGTTGTTTTGTTTGTGTGTTGTTGTTGTTTGTTTTGTGGTTTGTGTTGTTTTGTTTTGTGTTGTTTTGTTGTTGTTGTTGTTGTTGTTGTTGATTTTTGTTGTTGGTGTTGTGTTTTGTTTGTTGTGTGTTGTTGTTGTTGTTGTGTTCGTCTGTGTTGTTGTTGTGTTTGTTTTGTGTTGTTGTTGTGTTGTTGTTTGTTGTTGTGTTGTTGTTTTGTGTTTTGTTGTTGTTTTGTTGTTTGTGTTGTGTTGTTGTTGTTGTTGTATTTTGTGTTTGTTGTGTTGTTGTTGTTGGTTGTGTTTTGTTGTGTTGTGTTGTTGTTGTTTGTTTGTTTGTTGTTTTGTGTTGTTGTTGTTGTTTGTTGTTGTTTTGTTTTGTGTTTTGTGGTGTTTGTTGTTGTGTTGTGTTGTTAGTTGTTTTTGTTGTTTTGTTTTGTGTTGCTGTCTGTTGTGCTGTTCTGCTTCTGTTGTGCTGTGTGCTCGCTGCTGCTGCTTTTTTGCGTTGCTGCTGTTGTCTGTTGCTGCGTTGCTGTTTGTTGTTGTTGGCTTGCTGTGTTGTTTGCTTGTTTGTTGTTGTTGTGTTGTGTTGTGTTGTTGTTTTTGTTGCCTTCCGATGAAAGTGGCCTGCACTGCCCCTGTCTGGGCTGGGATGTCTGATCCACTACAGAGCGCATTGCTCCCTTGGCTACTTCCCCCAACGAAAGAGGAAGGAGGCATATTCCATTCCTACACGCGCAAACACTTCTCCCGCTTCCGTGACTGCTACTGCCACCTCCGACCAGACGAGTCGCCAACCAGATTGCATTCAGGAGAGCCGTCGTCAACACACATCCAGCGTCGTCCCAGATAGAGCACAACATTCCGCAGGTCATAGCCTCGTCGATCCCCTCTACCTAACAAAAGATTTTAGTTCATATCATCCACCATCCCTTATCCCATGCCAACTTCTGCGATCATTTTCTATGATTTTTGTATTTTGATATTATTATGCTTGATTATGTTTATTTTTTGCTGTTTTGCTTTTTTATATCATTATCTATTATTTCATGCATATTGGCTTCCCTCCAATTTTCTCGTTGTTCTTTTTTTTGTTGTTTGTAAGTTGACTAGTTTAGGTTGTAATAACAATAACGAAAATTATCCGATAAACCATGCTCTTCGTCTTTTCCAATATCCTGTATTTTATCCTAATGTGGTAACTCTGAACTTGTTAATCGACCTTTTTTGAGTTTTTTTCATTTTAACGAGTGTTAACACGCGTTCGTTCTTCTCTCTCTTCCTCACTTCCCCTGTTATCACATCCTACCCTGTTTCAACCAGCCTACCCATTCCACTTCTCCTCATCCTCTCACAATATACCCAAGTCTGCTCAATCTGCCCTGCCAGATTTATCGACTAACTCCTCCTCACATTGGAACTTTTTTTGGGGTTGCGAGAAATTTAGCCTACTTTGCTTTTCAACAGAACCAACAAAAGTTGATTCCAGATGTCCAATAATACACCATGACTTTTGGTCCACAAACCACTTTCTGGAAAATGTAAGATTACTACTTATCTTTTTGCAAACTTCTTATTAATTTGAACAATTTGGAAATCAAACTCATAAACTTAAGCCTCGACATCTTAGGCCGACAACTGCATCTTCAACTTCTATTATTCGAGCATATTTGGCACACTCTATTATTTTTTGGATTTATTAGCCCTAGTTTGAGATTAGCTTGGTGGAAGGTGGGGATGGAAGCTGATGAAAAGATCTGAGGAAGAAATGAAACACGGAGTGAGGACAGATAGATACTAACTCAAGTGACTCCCTTAGAAAAGCGCGCTATAAAAGTCGGTTTTGCAGTTGTGGGACCACGATAGTTTAGAAAATAAAGTTTTTTGAAAAAAGTCAATGTCCTGTTACTCGGATATTTTCCTAATATAATCAATTACATAATTACATAATAATAATAAAACTGAATATCTATTATATATATCAATTATTAATATAAATATAATTTATGACTTTAACGGAGAGGGTCTGAGGTGCTTTCTTCGCTTCCCCACGCTCTCCACGCATTGCTCGGTTGTCTCATCAGCAGTGGGTTTGCATGACGCTGCAATTCCCTTTGCTCCGTTCAGCAGTCGCTCTTTACCGTTCTAGTCGTTATTTTTTAGGCAGAATTGGGTGCTTTTAGGCAGCATGGCGGTTCAGCGTGATCTGGGGTGTTCTACAGCGCGGTTAGGCGCTTTGGCGTTTGGATTCAACGTTGGTTTCAGGTCTTTTTCAGCGTTTGGTGGGTGGTTCTAGTCGTTCTGGGGCTCTTTACAGTGTTATGCTGCTGTTTTAGGCACACATGTGTTCTTATAGGCTCCTTTTTTAGACCTGCCTGTCTTTCTTATTTTATCGGTAGTTTCTAGAAGATTGTACTTCGATTATTATTTCGTTACTTATTAATGTGCTCTACGTCTTAGATCTAATTATTTTCATTGTCATCTGTGTTTATTCATTCATTATTTATATATATTAATTATTTCTAGTATTATTACGTTATTTTATATTATTAGTTGGAATTGTCACAGTTTCTACCGCGAGTGCTGGCTCTGTTGTCTTGTTGAACGCCACGGTTACCGAAGGTTCTTATGTTCCAAAGCGTATTTGCGTCACCCACTCCGAGCTGGGTTTTCTTCTGTAGTCCGTTTCTGGGCAAATTTTGGAACATTTTGTGACGTCAGATCTTGGGATTGCTCTTCACTTAGTTGCTAGCTTCTCGGTGGTTTTTCGGTTTTCTGTTGGGTTCTCATTTCAAGACTGCTACTGCGCTCCTACTCCCGCTTGTTGGCGATTCTTCTCGAGGCTTACGTTTTTTTTTGTCCTTTTGTTAAAAGGTTGCTATTAGTATCGTTTTGACCGCATCGTGGGTAGTGATGAGTCTTGGGCTTTTATTCTTAGTCAGGTTTGATCTTTTTGGCCTTGTACACTTCTTTGACACTTTCCTTTGCTTGCTATTGCTTTTCCATTACTAAACTTGTTCCTTTTTTTCCTTTTTTGTAGTTTTGTCTTGCTTGAGAGTTCCGCCATTTTATGCTGTTGGACTGTTTTGTCCGTCAGCCGACGGTTTAATGGCCCGTAATCTTCTGTGAAATGCCTACACCCTCGTTCTGATTGCGTGTCTTTTTTCTCTTCTTTCTTCTTCCTTCTCGTCTTCCTATTTCCTCTTTCTTTCTTCTTCGTTTCATCTTTTTTCGGCGTGTCTTGTATCATGTCCAGAAACCTTCTCATTGCAGCCTTCTTTCTTTTTTTTCATTTTTTTATATTATCTTTTTTCTTCTTTTCTTTTCTCTCTCTCTTTTTTTTTTTTTTTTTTTTTTTTTTTTTGTTTTTGTTTTGGTTTCTTCTTTCTTTTTTTTTTTATTTTTTTACCTTTTTTCTTTTGTGATCTTATTTGTGCTATCTTTTTTTTGTTTTCTGCAATTCTCCTTATTACTTCTTTCTTCTGGTTTTCTTTTGTCGCGCCTCAATCGTCCTGCACCAACCTTTTTCTTCCCGCACTTGTCTCTTCGTTTTTTTTTTCTCACCGATCCATTTTTTTTCTCTCTATTCTTTTTTTTTGTCCAGCTCACAATGCACCATTCCTCCCACATCCTGTCGACGCCCGAAGTGGGCAGAACACCACACAGAGCCCGATCGCGCAACCCACCCCAACGCATCCCGCTTGTGGAACGTCACTTGTGGCTGATTACATTTTCTCTCTTTTTTTTTTTACTCCTTTTTTCTTTTTTCTATATTTTATTACTTATCCATGTGACACCCACCCCTTCCTTGAACGGCGCCTCCACTTTCCTGTGCCTCGACATCCACATAGCCGCCCCTGAACACTCGGCTTTTTACATCTCGACTGCTCCTTCCACGATACTCATGCGCTTGGCGCAGCCACCCCTAACCTTTTCCCCATTTTCCCCTCTTCCCCCCTTTCAGCCGTCCGACTCCCCTCCACGTCGCCCGTTCCGATTTCTCGTTTTCTAATCCTCTTTTTTCTCGGTCTTTGCTTGCTCTTATTCTTTATTCTCTTTCCTTTTTTCTTCTTGCTTGCCTCGCTCTCTTATGTTTTTGTCTCTTTTATCGCCTTCTTCTGCTTCTAGCGCATTTCGACTGATTCTTGCACAGTATCTGCCCGTCCAACCTTGCCTTGCGCCATGTGTAACCGCCCCCTATGCTCACTCCGTTTTATGAACCTTTCTCTATTTAGCCGTATATGATTGTTTCCATGCTTTCTCAGCGTTTCATCACTTGAATTGTACGGGACCTCGCGTATCCCTTATCTTCTTGTTACCGGTCATTGCTCTTGAGGCTGGAAAGGCCGCGTTCGTAAGTGGGAAATATGAATATTAGGTCCATGACTTCTTCAATCGTGGATTCTCTTGCTATGTTTTGTTTTCCTGTCTGCTCCTTTTTTCTGTTCTCTCACTCACCTCTGACAATTAGATTGGTCGGAGACACAAGCTTACCTTTTTGTTTCAAGTGAGTGTAACGCAACAATCGCAAGATGACAAGAAAACATAGAAATAGTCCTATTCTAGACGCATTAGTTCAAGCTATCCAGTTGTAGACGTAAGTAAGGAACAAACTTCGCTAGTTGATGAATGCGAACGCAATATACGAAACTAAGAAGTGATAAATGGAGCAGTTTGCTATAATTCAGTGGAAACCTGTTTGCTACATTCTATGTCAAATCGTCCGAACGGAGCTCTTGCCTTTGTAATTACCCTCAATCTCTTGTGATAATCTCTTCCGGACTCTCCGCCTAACATTTCATTCCTTTCTCTCCTTGTTGTTCGTGTTTATGTTGCCGCGCACTACTCGACCACAAATGGCCATTTTGTGACCTCTTCGCGGCCCCGTGTCTGGTATGGTATTGGATTCTTTATTCTTGTTTCTCATACTTATAGTCCCTTCAGAAGATGCAGCTCCGCTGCTCGCGTTGCTGTGGTTAGCGTCCAGTACACTCATATTTCATCAATGGCCCCATCTTTCGAACTTCTATATCATTGATGGGCTTTGCGGCAATTCGTTTGGAACCATTTCACAGCTTCTGCTGTTTTCATTTCCCATGGCGGCTCCACCTCCCCTTGCTTACGGTGGTTTTTATCCGGGATTTCGGCACTCTTCTCCATCCTTGCAGTCTTCGTTTACGAGTGAACGTTCTTCAGCATCTCGCGTCTTTGTCTTGGTTCACTTGGTTTTGCGATTGTTTATTCTTTTATAAACTAGAAGGCTACCTTAACATAGCGAATAACCCTAAGAAATCATCAAGCCCTAGCTATTGAGAACTGCTGTATTCCGAATCACTGCTGTCATCACTATCCTTGTTGCCCGCCGTCCTTGGATCTCCCGGCGAGATCCCTTGCTGCCTGTTCTCCTGGTTTGGACAGCTTAACGCTAACTTACGTTTCCGTTCTTTCTTTTCTGTCTTTCTCCGTTCGCTCCTTAGTTTCAGGCTGTATTTCAAGTTTTGACTAAGATACGTGCGGTTTCTGATTTGTTGATTCATGGCTTGCGTTGCTCGGTTTATCAGATATCTGCACCTTTCCTCTATTCTATATTCACTGTCCTCCATTTATATATCTTTATCTGTTAATTGGCCGTGATAATAATGGTCTTTTCTTACGTGTATAGTGTTATTATCGTAATTCCCTTTATTCTCCACTTCTATATATCTTATGCCAGTTTAGTTGATATTTTTATTATCTATTTTATTATTATTATTATTATTATATTTATTTATTATTCTTATTATTATTCTTATTATGAAAAACAAAAAAACGTGGTTAATGCGTTACAAGCAACAAACAGGCAAAATGATCTACAAGAGTTGGAGAAACCGAATACAATCTGGGCCCCCCTCCTCTCAAGCTTAATCGCAAGACCTATCCGATTGAAATGGAGCAGTTGCACGTGGGCCCTAGTCCTGGGCCCTGTGCAGCACGTTTGGATCCGACGAACCAGCTTCGAGATGCTGAACATGCGTGCCCGTGAGCCTGACGGTTCCCTCATGTTCATGTACCTGTAGAGGAAAACGGAAGGCCCCCCCCAAATCTTCTAGATTGCTCCGTACTATACACTCTTATCGGTATATTTCTGTCTTCGTTCCTGGTTCGCGCTGGCTGCTACCCCCACCATCCGACCATGGACAGACGTAAGTAATCAGAAACCCATCGAAAGGAGGAAACCCGTCATATCACACACACATCCAAGTTCCGTACCCAGAAGAGCAATAATAATTCGCAGAAGTCGAATGGCGCCCATCGATGCCCATTTTGTCAACCAATTAGCCTCCTACGCATATTCCCAGTCGATAGAGTCGAGGAGAGATCGCGTATTTATTTTACAAACTTGGCGTGTGCTTGTGATACCCTCAGCCCCCGGCCGGATACAGCCATTGATCCCCAAATATATCTCCGTCCGAACTCCAGCGGGAGCAAGTTATCTGATCAGGTAGCGGTTACCGTTGCCGAGCAGCTGACCGGCAAACGGAAGAATAAGAACACCCCAACCTGAATAGAAAGTCGGCACTAGTTCTTACCGTTCTTATTTCTGTCCCCACCAGAATCGAACACCGAGTCCAGCAGAAGCGTGATCTCCCAGTTGAGTTTCACAAGCAATCCTGCGAGAAAGCGTAGGTGAGTGACAATGCAATGACCTTCTGAAATACAAATCTGGCCGTTTCTTCAGATGACTTGGGGCAGTGATCTCACTAGGTACGCGTCAGGTCAGCCTCCAACGTCCTACTTAAAGGATCAATGCTCCTCAAAGCTGAACCAAGGCCCCACGCGCCAGATCTGTGAAGAGTTACCCTGTAACGGAAGAACTGCAACTCGATGCTCGAGACGCATAGTGTCCAATCCCGCTGATAACACCCAACACCTACTAAGTAATGTATGTGGCGAGCCCCATTGGAAATCACCAACCAGGCGCAGAACGCTGTGACATGTGTATCCAGAAGCTCGCCAAACCACATCAAGACTAGTGCGGCCGTCGTCGAACAGATGGGCGTCAAGTACGCATAGCAAATAGAGTTATCGAACTCCAGTACACGACACGGAGACGTCACTACTCACTTGAGGGAATCATCAGAGCTTGGATCAACAGCATCCTAGATCTCAACTAGTTCCGACACTCTCTGTCGATACAAGTCCCCACAAAAGAGATATCCGCAATGTACTAACAGGTCCCACCTTTTTCAAGTGTTTTTCCGCGATCCCAGGACGCGCAGCGATTATTACGTGGAAAGTAGACCTCCTTCAAGGCTACTTTTGTGTGGTCACTCCATATCTATATAAGGAGTCTTCCTTTTTTTTCGCTGCTGTTTTTGAGTTCAAGCTAGTTTCCTTGTTGTCCACCGATTCTCTGCTTAAACTTTTTTTTGGCCTAACCACCACTATCCTCCAGTGATTATTTTTCTCATCTATCCAGTTTAGTACCTAAGCCTTTTAAGGTTGTCCTATTCTTGCAGTTTCACCAATGGATTGCTGACCAATGCGAAGTCTGTCGACTACAGACACCTTCTTGCACCCCTTGACCAAGTCACTGAAAGTTGCTCTCATTTTTAAGTCTGTAGCGGTTGAGTAACAACCGTTTCTCAGCGTAGAATGAGCAGACTTATGGCCCCACCCTCACGATTTAAGCAAACTATTTCTTCGCCATATTTGTAATGGCGATTTCTTTGAAATGTGCGTACCAAAGACTTCGTTTTTATGACGTAGTGCAGCCTCAGTGCCCTAGGCTTCAACCCCGTTACAGCATGATGATTGCTCCTCCCCCGCTGGCAACACCGAACACCATATGTAAGACCACCTGAAATAGCGACGCCCTACTCGGATCAATCAATGCAGCTCCAAACTTTAGAATCAAATGGCGTCTATGCCAAAGATCCCACCGCCAGGGCCTAATACCACCCCCGGTCTGACAAGATGGCTGGTTGTCGGGTCCTAGCAGTTAGCATCCAACTTGCTTGATGGTACCAGCACCAGGAATTAATCAGATTTAATCTATCTCGTTTTGACTGTTTCCCCTACTATTCTGAGATTGCATTACATGCAGCACTCTCTGAGGCAATCTCGAAATTGGTGTTTTGGCACTTGCTAATCCTTTCCTTTTTTTTCTTACTTTTACTCGCTTACGGGGTTTTTACCTTTGATTGCTCCAAACAATTGATGGAGTCTGAGCATATTGAGGTGCTGCTCCACGGAGAAGTCTGTTTAGCAGAACAGGCCAGAATGGGTGCTTAGTCGCCTCCAATGCGCCTGCCATGAGTTCATCGTCTTCGTCAGGCGCAGTCGCCGAATGATTGTACATACCCGACCTGGGCAGAAGCAGTGTAGTACCGTCAGAAATCCCTTCGCTACAGGCTTTGTGCGCTCGACATACATTACCCATCGCACTCCACCCAGAGGATGGACACTAACTGTTCCACGTGTATCCCGCACCAAGCTTGTAGCACGCCACCCGGCCAAGAACGAATGCTGAGGCTATTGTCTCTCTTCCTGACTGATGACGCCGTATCCAGGCCGACGGCACTACGAACTACTCCTTGCGAGAATATCGTTTTCAGACACATAGTGGCATCCCAGCAAGCGCACGCCCAAGAAATAGTCTCCGGATTGCGACACCTATCAATCTTCTTTAAGATCCGAATAAACCCTCATAACGACACTTGGGATGTATAGATTTTCACGTGGACAACCGCGGGAAGGAATACCGCTCAACTGAAGGCACGCATCATAAAGGGAGGGTTGAGGAAAGTCTGGGTGGAGCTGACGGTTCCCCGAGAGGAGGGTGGGGGGGCCGCGGCTTTAGGAGGAACCAGTATATCGAATGAAGCGACGCCGCTGCAGCCCCCGATCAGCGGGTCCACAATGTCTACATGTTTCATCCCTTTGCTTACACCGAGGCGAGGAGATGCTGCTGTACTAAAACCATCTAGCCAGCACCTCATACACGGAATAGTCGTGTGTTCGGTCCGGTTGGGTAGCTACCCATTGCGGAGGTGGGTGAGCAAGCGCGGTCACATCACGCCCCACCTCCACGAATGTCGGGGTGGAACCTCACGAATTAAAGCAGAACGATCGACCAAATTGAAGGCATTTTGGAAATCGACCAACAACATAGATAGGCCAACCTCAGCCCCACGAGCCTCAACCAACCGGTTAACAGCATGAAGGATAGCCTCRCCCCCCGCTGGAACACCAACACCATATTGAAGACCACCGAAATAGCGACCCATACGCGGACCAATCAAAGCAGCTCCAACCTTAGAAAMAAGGCGTCTCCAAACAGTACCCACAGCAATGGGCCTAATACCACCCCCGGGCTTGACAAGAGGCGTTGGCGGAGCACTAGCAATATAGGCACCTAACGCGAYGGGACAAGCACCAGAAAGAAACAGATTAACCATCTGCGTGATAGACCCCACCAACTCATCTGAGATTGCAACARCAGCACCACTGAGGCAATCAAGAAGGTGTTGAGCACGCAAACCATCACGTCCGCAAGACGTACCGCACGGAATACCCTTGATTTGCTCCAAAACAATAGAAGAAGCAGCAATGAGGTGATGATCCACGGGAGAATCTGGTAGAACAGGAACAGGGCAAGAAGGGTGCTTAGCCTCCAAAGCAGCATGAGTATCATCGTTGTAAGGAGCAAGTCCCGAAGATGAAAGAACCCGAACAGCAGCAGTGTAATGACCGTCAGAAATCYTTCGCTTACAATGCTTAATGTTGCGCTCAGACAATACATTACCCTCATCGGCATCCACCAAAGAGGGAGACACACTGTCCAATGTATCACGCACAAGTTGCTCAGCACCGCCCAACACACTCCAAGAACGAATGGCAGAGGCAATACACTCGAGGCAATACACTCTTCCTGACGATGACGCCTAACAGCCGAAGAGCACTCACGACTACTCCTTGGAGAAAAAGTTTTCAGGACACATAGAGGCATCACAAGCAAGCGAACCCAAGAAGATAAGTCATCCGGATTGCGAACCACCTTATCAAGTGCTTCTTTAAGGATCCGAGAAAACCCCAAACGACACTTGGGAGGKATAGATTTCACGGTGGACAACCGCTTGGAAAGAAAACGATCAAGAAGGGCACCATCAAAAGAGAGAAGATGTTGATGAGAAAAGTCGTGAGCTAGAACAGGGTCCACAGAGGAGGGTTCGAGCGGCTTAGGAAAACCATAAAGAATGAAACGAACGACACCATCCCCAGAATCAGGCGGGTCCACAAATGTAGTACCATGTTCATCCTCATGCTTACACCTAGAACGAAGAGTATGCGTCCTGTAACAAACACCACATAGCCAGACACCCATACGACGGAAAGTCGTTTCAGCTCTCGTGAAAATACCCAAATCAGTAGTGAGCAAGGTGCGAGTCACATCACGCCCACCCTCACAACAATGTCGGTCTCGAAGATGAGTGAGCAAGTAGCTTTTAACAAGTCCATGACCCCCACCATCATGACATCCATGATACCCCACAAACGGACAATGAAAGCGAACCCGTGGCGGCATAAAGAAGCATACAGACAAAAKCAATTGAATAAAAGTCCAAGGGAAGAGGACAAACCCAAAAATAATAGCCAAAATCAAACAAGAGGCTAAAGCTCCAAGAAACGGGGAAACCAAGTATTTAGAAATGGTCCAAAAGTCAAAGTCCAAAGGCCAAAGTGCCAAAGTCAATGCTCCAAAAGAAGTAGTAATTAAGGCACAAAGAATACCTCAAAACTGACTAAGCACAAAAGCTCCAACAGCAGCTCATACACGCCCAAACTGCTCCAAAACACGAACCACCGCAACCTTAAAACACCAAAAAAAAGTAGCCTCGAAGAACGTCCCAACAAAGCCGCAGCTAGAGCACCRGAAACCAGCCTGAAATTGAAAGACACCACCACAGAACAACCGAAAAACACCGACGAAGCTGCCAGGAAAAGCAWTCCCAAACAACGCACAAACAKCCCAAAATTCGCCAGAAATCGGCTTCGAAACACCAGTGAGGACGCCCAAAAACATCCTGAATAAACCGCTTCAACCGCGGCTTAACCAGCACCACAACCAGCCACCCAAAACCACCAAAAGGAAGCCTATAACGAACACAATTGTGCCTAAAAACAGCAGCATAAACACCTGTTAAAGAGCCCCCTGAACCGACCCTAGAACCACCCACCAAACACGCCTGAAAACGACCCTGAACCACGCTTGAATTGCCCAAAAACARCCCCAAAACGCCGCCTAAACCGCGCTGTAAACAACCCCAGAACCACGCCTGAACCGCCAGTGCCTGAGCCACCTAAAACGCACCCAATTCTGCCTAAAAAACAGTAGCAACGAACCCAGAACCGCCGTATAAAATGACGCAGCCTCATCCTTGCCTGAACGGAGACCAAACCGGCGCAATTGCAGCCTCACCCTGCAACCTCACCCTTGCCTGAATGGAGACCAAACCGACGCCAATTRCCGTGGAAGAAGCCGTGGTGGAAGCCGAAGAAATCGCACCTCAGACCCTCTCTCTCTCTAAAAGTTCATAAAATTATTATTATTATTATTATTATTATTATTATTATTATTATTATTATTATTATTATTATTATTATTGTTATTATTATTGTTATTATTATTATTAGGAAAATTATCCGAGGTAACCAGGAACTAATTGACTTTTTCCAAAATAACCTTTACTTTCTAGCCCTATCTGTGGTAACCCTAAACTTGCAAAACGACTTTTTTTAGGTTTTTCTAAGGGAGAGTCAACTAGCGTTAGTTACTTCTTTCCCTCACTTTCCCTGTTTCATTTCTTCCTCAATTCTCTTTCCATCATCTTCCATAACCCCCCTTCACTCAATCTCAACTCTCAAACCTAAACTAATAAATCTCACTAAAAAATAATATGAGTTTGCCCAAATTGCTTCGAATAATATAAGTTCGAAGTAATGCAAGTTGCTTCGATTGCCTACAGWTTGGTCAGATTGCTTGAAGTTTTGAGTTTGATTTTKCCCAAATTTGTTCAAATAATATGAGTTTGCCCAAATCTAAAGATAATGTAGAAATTCTTACATTTTCAGAAAGTTGGGTTCTTTGTGACCCAAAAGTTCAATGGTGTCATTATGTGACATCTTGGAATCAACTTTTCGTTTGTGTTCTGTTGAAAAGCAAAGTAGCATAATTTTCTCCACCAAAATCAGTTCAATTGTGAGAGGAGGAGTAGTCCGAAGTAAACCTTTTGGGGGCAGATTGAGGCTCGACTTTGGGTATGATTTGTGAGAGGAGGAGGACGAAGTGATGGTGGTGGCTTGGTTAGAAACAGGGTAGGATGATGATAAAACAGGGGAAGTGAGGGAGAGAGAGAAGAAACTAACGCTAGTTAACACTCCGTTAAATAAAAACCCCAAAAAAAGGTCGATTTACAAGTTCAGAGTTACCACATATAGGATTGAAAAATACAGGATTATTTTGGAAAAAGACGAAGAGTTCAAGGTTATCCGAGATAATTTCCCTTATTGTTATTAACACCTAAACATGTCAAACTTTACAAACAACAAAAAGATAAAGTAAACTACAGAGTACAAGAAGTTGGAGGGAAGCTCAAATACAATTTAGGCCCCAACTCATCTACCKATAACAAACTCGATCCCATTGATTAAGGTGGTATTAGAATAGACTAAAATCTTTTAGAATATTCCATGCAATTTAAAATTCATGCAGGCATTGAGCATAAATTGCTATAGATATACAAGTACTAGAGCCGAATTCACCACAAAATTTAAACAAAATCAGAAGTTAGTATAATTTCTCGCTACAACAAAAATTATGGAGTTCAAAATGCCACACTTCTCAAGCACAAGCCCCATGCAAGGCATTGTTTGTACATGTAAGATTGACACTTGCAATCGAACACAATTAAATAAACATTATTGCACCCCTAAAAGAAACAAAGAAAATAAATATCATCAATATTACAACATCACGCCTGGCATCTATAACATTTACATTATCAATGCCACAATGAGTCAATGACTGATGTGAAGAACAAAATGACAAACTATGTAACTAAGCTGTGTCTACCTCTTTAAACTTGTAAATTGCCAGGCATCCGCCGTGATCACGTTGCAGATTTGAATTAATTATTGCTACTAAGGAATCTCAATGACACTAACAAAACTGTTTGGCATGCTTCAGAAACATGCAAAAAATAACACATTTGAGGAAAAACTCATGCTGCAGCGGAGAGCTTTTCTTCATGCTCGTCAAGATTAAGAGCTTCCAGCAACTTAGGCCAAGATTCTGGGATGCCTCCTGGGAGGTCAAATTCCAATAACTTGCCACGACTGCGGTAGAACTCTTCAAGTGGCTGGCTCTGCAAGTGCGGATCAAATGCTATTAATTCAAATATGAGGGAAAAAAACATAAATAGGAAGAAAAGATAAAAGTATAAAAGGGTGAACAAGATGTCTAATTCTCCACGAGATCACTAGAACAGAAAGAGCAAACACTTGATAACATTAACATTATGTCGTACAGAGCAAACCTTTTTTGGCCAACCAGGACCCCAGTCAAACCTGATTTTTGGTTCTACATTTCCAGGTAATTTAACAAAAAATATTCCCTATAAAAACCTCAAGTGATAAGTGGAAGCCCATGAAACTTTCCCAAGGATCAACCAACTTATGGCCCATTCATTTCAACATATTCTGATGAACTTAAATTCATCTAAATTAGACTTAAGTTATTAAAGCTTTTTCAACCTGACATGAAGTGATTATAAAGGAATGAACTAGATTTATTCAATTAATTTTTTTCTTCTAATAAGGTGAAAAAAACATACCCTTAATTCTCTTGAAAATGATTTAGCCAAACAACAGGTCGACAAGTTAGGGTAAACTTTCAACCCCTAATCGTGTTCCTTCATTCTTGTGATAAGACTAGCCAAGCTCACACCTTTGTTTAGCTTAAACACATTGGTTTTTCTCAAATTACTGAAAAAAACTGACTGCCAGAAATTATGGAGAAACTAAGCTAAAGTACAACTGAAATCTAAGATATTTGCTCGGTAAGAATATAAAGAGTCAATTCCTCATGAAAGACAGCGGAACTCTGGAAGATTTAAAATAGACATTGCCTAAATATGAACTCCGTCAGCAATATGACTCTCCAAGAGTAAACCTTACTGTCAGTATCTTCATAGAAGAACATCGTTTTTATAATTCTAAAATAGATACTGATTCACACATTTCAAATAATCCTCCATATAAAAATAAACGCAACAATTTGACATAAAGTAGAGAGGAAAAATGTCAAAACATTGCAATAATTTTGATGTGGAGGTAGTAATAGAATTTCAATATCTAATACTAGTAGAAGACTTCATAATCTGTATCCAAATACTGACATAGTCCAATACAAAAAGCTACTTATTTYACACCTCCTGTTAGGCACAAGTGCAGTAAAAAAAATGTGCTAAAACATTTATTTCATACTTCACTTCTTATAGACAACTAGACCACTTGCTTTCACAAGATGGTGAAATGAAAATATCATAGAAGGATCTAAAACTTGAGAAGAAAAAAAACTATATTCTTAGTAGCAAACACTACCAATATCCTCAACTAATAACTTCCTTGTAGTCAAAGAAGGTAATTTTCTTTAATGATTCACTTCAGAGTTCAGACACATTTAAAAAGTTAAAATAAATTAAAATAGGATCAAATATAAGTTGATTAAATATTATTACTACTTCATAATACCCAGTATTCCAAAAATCTTTTCAATATGATGGATATATAATAGCAATGTCTGATAGCTTACCCCCACTAACGACAGCAGAAGCAAACAATAACCTCATTTCTTTGCTGTCAAGACCCTCAAACTCAATGGAAATATGTAACAAAATCTTAACTGAAGTCAACAAACTATGAGACTAATTGGAAGAAATACCTTCTCATTATACACACGAAGCCGTTCTTTCACTACTTCTTCAGTATCGTCAGCACGGGTGATCAACTTGGAAAAACATTGTGATGGGGGATTGAGTGGAGCCATACTTATTGCAGGCTTCCCATTCTCTCCCTTGATATCAATGGTGGCAACATTAAAATTTTTACCACACTGGCCACAAATCCTTCTTCCAAGACATTTATCAATTAAGGCTTGCTCGGGTAATCTTAGATTAACCACCAACCCTATATCTGTTACCCCTTCCAAAATTTCCTGAAATCAGAAATCAGCATGAGCAGTGAGCGTAATACATTAAAACCATTTCAACATGCTCAGAAAGAGAATATAAAAAGCATCTTCAATCACCAGCATATTAGTTCAGAAGCAACATTCCAGAAACAAAGGGGAAAAAAGCAGACAATAAACATCACACTATTACAACTTCCCTGTAACACAACATGCTGAGGTGGTTAAAGAAGCAAACAAAAAGTGAATGAAAAATTGAAAAGTAATACGACCAAGGAAGTGAGGGGAAATAGTGAGGAAGTTATTGGCTATTTGAAACTTTGTGTCATTATCTGATTGCTTCGCTCGAAGAGACAACAAACTTGAACATAATATATTGCATCCATGAACAATAAAACAACAAAAACTTGATAAACTCYAGAATCAGTTTTTATTCTTTTTATCCAAAGTAAGCATCTTTTAACCAGATTTGCTTCCCCTAATTGATGTCAAGTAGTCCCAAGTTATTTCCCCGACAGAAATAAATAAATTTTAGTCTCCTAAGAGGCTAGAGAGGATGTTGAGGGAAGAGACAGATATAATTTTCTATATATTATATAATCAAGTAAGCAATAGGTGGAGAGAGATGGTCCCTGTTAAGTCCTCTCATATTTCATTCCCATATAAGTCACAACTTTGTCATGGTATAGATGAACTGCCAAAGAGAAGTCATTCATGAATACATACTAAAGATGAGTAGATTTCACATAATAAAATCTATTTAAAAGCTAGATAACAATTCAAATACAATCAAAAAAACTATTTAAAAATACTAGAACAACCTAAAAATTGCTTTCCAAAAGAAAATTCTCTTTTACTTGTCAGGAAAGCTATGTTACTCAACTCTTTCATTTACCTCGTGTATTCGACACGACTCGTGTCAGACACGACACTTGACACTTCATTTTTTAACTAAAAACAATACTATTTCAAGAAAATGGGTGAGTCTGATACTTGGACACCCGTGTCTAATTTGACACTTCATTCGAGTCCAAGTAACATAGCCGAAAAGTATGGGAAGGAAACAACTTGCAAAGACACTTAGTTTAGAATCAACAAAGAGCTAATATCTAATAACAAGTGAAGCATAGAAAGTATGATATTAACATGTGTATGAACAACAAAATTAGAATTATTTATTGACAAACAACTCAATATGTTTCTTGACATGTTGCTGAAGAAACAATCTGAAAAGAAAACAAAACACCAATAAGTACTTCACAACTTTATAGATGTTTAGAAGCTTACTGCTTGTCTAATAGTACGAGGAAAACCATCAAGAATAAAACCCGATTCACCTCTTCCTTCTCCAGCTTCAAGCCTCTTTGATAACAAAGTAATTATAATTTCATCAGATACAAGCTTCCCTTGGTTGACAATCTCAGCAAGCTGGAAACGAATACGAGAAAATGATAAATGTCAGAACGACAAAAGACGAGGAGACAGTGAGACACAAGCTTATCCAAGAGAGAAATAACCACACTAAAGAGGAATATGTTACACGGCTTCCCTTTGATTAGATTACAAAAAGTCGGAAAAAGATATAAAGTAGCGAGGCAGTTATGCTTGATGTATATATAGTAGACGACATCAAGTTACATGTACATCTTCAGCAAAGCAATGTTATTTGAAGTTTGAACCATTTATTTTGCCTCGGAGCCCATAATAGAACTTAGAACCTAGACATTTCAACAATAATATTCATATTGAATAAAGAAAAGGACTTCACTTTTCTATGTTTTGCTTCGGTGTATGCAGCTAAATTCATTTTCCAACATTAAATTGAAAACAATAGAGTGAAGCTAGGCCCAAGGCAAACTAAGCCAATAGCAAACCCGGAGACTAGGCGCATGCTGAAGGCATACTCAACCAATTCTAAAATTTWAGTTTAAAAAAAGGTTAATGAACATCCTTCTTGCCCGTTGCACCTCTTATCGCCCTGCTAGGCTAAAAACGGTGCTCGACCCTGATCGCCTCGCATCAAAGCTTGGTGCATCTTTTACACACTAACACACAGACACACTGTTACATTTTAATTAAAAAAAACATATTCAATAGATTCATTTTAAGGTCATTCAGTTTGTTGCAGAAAACAGGAGGCAAAAAATAATCCAAATTGTAACTAAATGTGGTTCTAATAACACTGTTGTGGCTTAGAGTTACTCGTCAAAACAAGAAAGTGAGAAACCACGATTACAATTTCAAAGCTTTTTTCTTTCTTTCTTTCCTATCATCTCCAGATGTTACTTTCACTTTTGCTACATCAGTGAATCAATCAGAGCAACAATTCGCATTTACTCGTACATTCAAAAATCACAAAAATTTAAAACCACAACAAWACAAAGTCAACTWTAAATTGATTTGAAGATTCGATCTGAAGCGAAATAATGTATATTCCAACAACAATCAATAAAATCTGCACAAAACAGAATAACAACATTGATTTTGAGATTGGATCTAACAATTGCACATAAATCAAACACAGAGCAGTAGCTGCCAATTCAGTTAAGATATCGGATCTCGCAATTTGAAATCGAATAAAAAAACAACCGGTAACAAAAGAGGGAGAAGGAAGACCTGGTGAGAGAGGGGGCCATTAGAGGAGAGCTCGTGGCGAACGAGGTCACCAGTGGCAATATGAGGAACACCGAGAAGCGTGGAAAGGCGGGAAGCGTAAGTGCCTTTTCCGACGCCAGGGCAGCCAAGGAACACCCACTGGATGCCGCCGCCGCTTTTGTTGRTGGACGACATTGATGCCGACGAAGAAGAAGATGATGATGCGGTGGTTGTGATGGTCCTCCACAGGGAGGAGGAGGGTATGGATTGTAGATATGAGGGTTTGACATGGCGGATTAYGGAAGCCATTTTTGAGGAGTGAGATGAGAAAATATGTTGATTGCGACTACGCTTCGTTCTCTTTTCTCCTCCTTTCTTTTGGAATGAGATTGCAGGGTTACTGAGTTAGAAGAATATATATGACGTCGACTTTTTGGCAGGGGATACATGGTGCATGTGTCTTTATGCTTTCCGAATATTCTTTCATTAGTCTTGCTAAATTTGCTATTTTATTTTACTTTTTTATTTTTTTTCGGATTACTCATGGCAAATTAGGCCCATTTCGATCTTAGTTTGCCCCGATCCGAATGACAAAAAATCTATTTTGAGACCGATTTAGAAAAAAATCGACTCCAAATCTATTTAAACCATCTGACTATGTGAGACTTTAGTACTTTTGTCTATGGGATTTGTAATGTTTTCTATGAGTTCATTTTGTTGTTGCACTAATTTATAAACACCACATTTTATGTGAGGTTGGCCTCACCTAAAATTAAAGTGTGATCAACTCTTTTAAACTAAACCAAAAAATAAATACAACGATTTTAAACAAAAAAAAATATCAGTATCATATATTATCACTCCTCTCTTCTCTCTCATCTTACACTAAAATCACGTAAAAAAATAAACAAAAAAATTTTTATACTTCAATGGTTGCTACTCTTTTGCAATTTCTATTCTCTCTCCTCAAGTAGTGTCTCTGCTCCATCCTTCATTCTTCTTTCTTTATCTTCAGTTCTCTATGTTCGATCCTCAGTGCTCAATTCTCCATACGAAAAGTAACTGCACATTAACGAAAAAGTAATTGCACATTAAAAGGAAAAAAACAATAAAGACAATAATAGAATTAAATATAACGAGACATATATTGAAATATTTTATCAGTAACTTATACTTTTATCATTATTAGTTTTTAGCTTAGAAACAATTACTTTTTTGTGGTTACTTTTCAAATTAGAAACAATTGCTTCTTATTTATTTATAATTACTTTTTA
>SNQN01009328.1:1811-25783 GCA_008642245.1 Bassia scoparia
TCTACTTCTCCCTTCCATATGGCCTCAATATAGACTGTTGTAGCATGCTTCCGGTGCTTTGGATGGCGTATTAAATTAAGTTGTTTTATTATAGTTGTACTTGTTGCAGTTAGCTTTGTTCACTTTAAGATCGAGTTCAATCTTGATAATATATAATTTAATATCACTGTATCACATTCACTAACCCTGATAATATATTTTCAATAGTTGTGTATAAAGGTAGGTAGTGTGAGAGACGAATTGTTAAATTAGCTAAACGATATTATAATTAATACAATGTTTCATTAATATATATCCGTCATAGTTTAAACTAAAAATTTATAACTTTCAAATTATTATATTATTTATTTTTTTGGACGAGTATTATTATTTTATTATTTCTTATTATTTATTTTATTTATTTATTTATTATTAGTAATCCTTATCTAAATAATGGTATCAAACTGATACTAGTTATATGTAACCATAATGTCTTATGTCAGTTGACACATACGTCCATTTTGTAACCAACATTTAAAAATGAGTTACAATAAATGTTATTATGTAACCATCATTTTTAATTACCAAATCTATGTCGATTTTGTAAACCGGTAAACCATCATGCTGGACAAAAGCTCAAAACTATAATGGTTAAAAAAGCCATTTTTACGCTGAGTATAGAACTCAATAATCTTTATAGGCACCTTGCTTGTGAAAATCCTCCCACTATCTATTTGCTTTTCCTATTCATGAATTCTCTCTGAGTCTTCTGAGTGCCTTCCGTAGGATATGTAACATCTGCATGTTATGATTTGAGTAGACACTTATATAAGTAATATATTGAATGGCTAAATGACATGAAATTTTTACCTCAGCTGTGTTTGGCAAGCACTGTTGTAGCAAGCGTATTGCCATGCCGTCGGAGGAATAGAGCAGGTCAGTTTAAGTCAGCGATCTTATCAACAACTTAAGAAACCGTGGGGTTGATGTTATTTGACGACAGCAAGGTGAAACACAGTTTCGCCACTGGTGTGCTCTCGGACAGCGAGTGGCTGTTCTGGCAAAACCATGTAGCGTTTCACCTTTGACCATTCAAACTAGCAATGTGACTAGGGTCCTTCCGTCACTGTCACATGCAAAACTCATGAGGCCTGGCATTGGCAGGGCTTGATACCTCAAGTGCCCTTTTGCGGACGGCCATGTGAGTGGCGTCATCTTCATTGATCGACCACTTGGGCTAGTTAAGGCTTCACCCTCTAAAAGCATTCTGGCAAGCTCAAGATGCCCATAATTAGCGGCTACATGAAGCGCGGATTGTCGAAAAATATATGGGTTGATCTCTCGACGATGCAATCGATCGAGGATTGCAAGTGGATCTTGTCTGGACAGATTGTAATGAGTTTGTGTTTCCATGAGGGCAGGCTTCCGATAAACCTGCGATAATGATAGTGTTTGGCTTCTCTCTGGTAACCTCCAAATATTAGTAGTAAGATAGTTCGTTTAATGTATTCAAGAATAAGTAAATAATAACAACTTAATTTTAGTGTGTACTTTAGAGTGGAGTGAGTGAAATTAAGCAAACGCAACTTTTTATATCATGGCAGGCTGCTTGAGCCATTGACGCAATTAGACTTTGAAAGGTCGACTCCACTTGAAATTCTATGAAATTGTCCACATCCACTTGATTTCAAAAATTAATTCTGTCATATAATTCTTTCATATTGTTGGTAAATATACTATACAGCATTTTATCTACAATATTGTCCATTTATGGTTTTAGTATAATTTTTCTTTTTTTTTTTTGTTGAAAATACTGTAAAACTTGCCCAAACTAGCTACAAGATAGTTCATGATTGCATTATTTTACATTTCTACTAACGTATTTTTTGCACGCGGATGCGTGCGTGAGTAGTGTTCAAAGAAAGAAATATTTATATTTTTTTATATCAATAATTGTTTGAATTTTTAGTGTTCATTCTTATTATTATAATGACAGTAGTGTCAAAAAGAAAGAAATATAATGTTTAGACAAATGTGCTTAAATTAATAAAATAGCAAAAATTAATGGTTAAGAAATATTTAGTGACAAATTTTATAGTTGATGAGGTTGTATTGAATACAACTCAACACTAAATTTTTCAAGTTGATCCAATAGTAGGATTAGTGATGAATATATATAGAATAGTTGTTAACCCAAACTTTTAAGCATGAATTCTTAGTTTTAATATTCTATCAAATTATTTTTGTCAATTGAATCTTATTAGTGTAACTTAACTTTCAATGTTTCATTTGTTATATGCTTTATTATGATAAGAAAAGAAATCACTCTAAATATCTGTATTAATTAGTAATGTGACATTTTCAATGCAATCCTATAATAAACTTGTTAACATTTTTATGCAAATTGACATGTGAAGAGTAAAAGAGAGATTATTAATTTTTTAGACACATTGTAATTAATTCATAAGGGGTATATGAGCATTTCATAGGGGGCACCATTGCTCCCCTTGGCTTATTAATAAAGAATTTGAAAATTAACCACTAAGTGCAGCCAGTACCTACAATTTCAAAGACCACTAGGGTGTGATGATTTGAAATACTAATGAGCCACTAATCCGTTATATATCTCATCTATCAAATGCCTCACATAGAACAGTGTAACATCAATCTAATCTACCCCTGAACATTCCCTAGCTAAGGGGCAATCCTAATGATAGGACTTGAAATGTCAAGTAAGTTCTGGTGTCTACCCCTTTGTTCCAAATCATTAACTACGTTTATAATCAATGTAAGAACAATCTGTTAATGCTTTATTTTGCTAACTAACTTGGTAAAGGCTAAACTTACAATGTCTTGTATGTGGCTAACACATACAACTTGAGTTGTGACCATAAATATATATGTTTTTTTTTGTTTGCTTCAAAAAGGACCATAATTAAATGCATCAGCTAGATAAGGCTAAATGGGTAGTTGTTGCGTCTCTACTAGTCAGAGTAATTATCTTTAGCACGACCCGGTAACTAAGTCTTTGTTGATTTGTAGGACCCAACTCCCTTCAATTGGTGGATCATCCATTTAACTATTCAAATTGTAAATCATTAAAAATGACGTGATTGTTTGCGTTTCCACGAGTGCTTCATTAATTAAAGGGGAATGTTACTTCGAAGTTCATTTAGATCCGGTAATTACAGGTCATATTTCAAGTAGTATACTTGAAATACCCCTCCCCATTCTTCAAGTTTCCACCCATTCACACCTAATTCATTTTACTCTCCTAAAAAAAAGCCCAAAATTCACCCAAAACCCAAAAATTTATTTCGACGCCTTAAATAGGCGTGGAGCACCATGGTCTGGACGCCTAGTGCACGGCACCAGAAACCAAGGTGGCATGGCTGATTGGGCTCGTCGTCTTCCTAGCTAGGTGGCCTACGTTATTTTTTTAAAAAACATTACAAGTTTTATTTTATTAAATTAATTATTATTTGCTGTGAATTAAATTACTTGTTGTATAAATTGCCATGTTTAAATTGATATATTCGTTTATAATTTTCTAAATAGTATCTTTCTTAGTTGAATTGATTTTCGAAAGAATATGTTTGACTAGTTGTACATTTTATGAAATTATTAAGTTATAGTTACCTTAGCTATTCTTTAAGTTATGTCAATAAATAAATAAATAAAATAATAACTTTATTTCAATATTGTACTTTAGCGAGTACGTGGAGTGAAATTAATAGCAAACTAGCATTTTTTATATCATGGCATGGATTGCATGAGCCATTGACGTATAGACTTTGAAAGGTCAGTCTGGTGGCTCTTCCAAAGTAAACAGCAGCCCAGGCCGTCATATGGAAATTTATTATTGGTTTGGAGCAAAATATAATAATAGCACCCATTTAACAATAGACAGGAGTGAAATAATTCATGTCATCCACTCCACTTGATTTCAAAATAATTAAATGTCATGAATATTTTGGTAGAGTATGATATGTAACATTTTTGTCAAGAATATTTAGGATTTACAGAGATAGCTGATATTTTAACTGTGCTCGCGTTGTATTTCCCATACAATAATTACATCAATGTTTAAGACAACATGGATAACCAACCCTAAATAAAACCTATAACATAGAATAACCGAATGGGCCTTGGACCTATGGTCCAATACTCTAACAGCCTCCTGCATAGTAAACGGCAGTTAACACGAACGTTCACGATGGAGAAAAGGAAAATAAACCAATCCATTAAGAGTAGAGTAGTATAGTAATAGGAGAGTAGTAGTAAGTAGAAAAGTAGTAGTAGAGTAGATAGTAGTGTAGAGTAATAGGCAGAGCAGTTAGTTACAGAATAAGCATAGAGTATAGGTCAGGTCTTTCCTGAGATTTAGGGCCTCCGGGCAAAAACAACATGGGCCCTATAAAGTAATTTACAAGTTTTTGCCCTGAAAAAAAAAACATTTATATGAAACAGGTTTATGCAGTTAATATGTTAGATTATTTAAAATTAATGATTAAATAAAAGACGCTCAGGTTTTTTTAAGATTGTGTTCGTTACCTGACTTTTACACAGTGTTAAAAGTTGATTGAAGTTAAATTAAATAATTGAGTAAGTTAAATAAAAAGAGTAAATGTGTGAATGTAATTAAGGGAAATTTAATTTTACATAAATAGATGGTTAAAATAGTGAAGGTTAAGTTGAATTAAGAAAAAACGTAATTCACTAATGTAGAATTTAAAAAAGGTCAAAAGTAGAAAAAATTAAAAATGACTGAAAATAATCTTGAAAACTTTCCCAAAATTGAAGTGGAAAACTAGATAAAAACGGGAGTATTAAAATAAGTACTCCGTACAATATTATAATATGTATTCCTCATCTGTAACTTAAAATTTTCGCAAACAATTAATTTTCACGTATTTGTAGAAGCGATTAACATTGTAAAACGAGCAATTATTCATAATTTTAACACATAATTTTAACCTATTTATATTGAGTTAAATTATTTGACTAATTTATCATTTACATATTGAAAGCGCGGTGTCAGAAAATGCATAAAATGTCAATTGAGCAATCTTATGTACGAAGGAGTATATTATATACCATACTTTTGTCTCTAAATCACTAATGTATTTCGACCAAAATTTATTAGTATGTCAGTAGTTGAAATATGTACGAGTATTTTGTTTCATAGTTACGGATTTATGGCCTGGTTACTATACTGAATATAACGTGAACTGAATGGAGCTGAACTGAACTGAATGGAATATTTTTGAGAGAAAGAAATGGGGTTTAAGAACTGTGAATGAAGCTGACTGACTGAATGGAGCTGAAAAATAAGGCATGGTAAACACGCCGGATGACTTGCAAAAGAAAACAGACTAGGTGTGATAAATCTAAAGACCTAATATACGCTATAAACTAAACTTACTCCGTTATGACAGGCGAAAATTGTGAAAAAAAAATAATTACGAATAAAGATTTAAATGGAAAAAAGAAAAACCATAAAATTTCTTGTCAGGCCTCATGGGTTTGAACCCTGACTTTAGGAAAACAGAGTCTCAATAACTCTAAGTAATGTGAGCACAATGTATTCTATGCAAAATAGTTGCAAGCTAATTTATTAGTTATGTTATGATAGTAAAGTAGCGTGAAGGTTCTAGATACTCAGAGGGAGGGGGGGGTTGAATTGGAGTACTAATCGACTGTTGACACATATTTCTTTTTGCTTTGATCTAATGATAAGGAACTAGTGGGCTGGTTACCTATACGCAGCGGAATGTTAAGTAAAGCTAGTAAAAGAAACACAGTATTTAAACGAGGTTCACCCAACTCTGGGCTACGTCTCCTCCTACTAAGCTCGTTTTATTAATCAACTCATGAAAAACAAGTGCTCAACTCTACTGTTTCCTCATTCTCCGGACCAAGCACACCCACACTCAACTGAATAGTGCACTCGACTCACATCGTAAGTCCAACTTTGTGCACAACCAAGAAAATCGATTTCGGACCGACCGTCATTCACCGACCGAAAACGTCGTAACCCCTCGTCCCGACGATTTTCGGTCGTGATGCGGTCGGATTTTCCTTGTCGGTAAATACGTGTTCACGACCGAATTTCGGTCGGTGAAACACACACCAACGACCCACCGATTTATCGCGACCCCTTTGTGTGCTCCAAAAAAAAGGAGGGAAGAAACCATTACGAACTGAAAGTCCGGTCGGAATTACCGACCGATGTTCATGATCGTCGGTAATACCGTAGACCGAAATCGGTCGGTGAATGGATATCTTCCCCCAAAATTTGAGTGGTCCTTAACAAGCTTTTACCGAGACCGTCAAAAACGCGGTCTAATACGACCCGACCATTGAACTCGCCTCGGACGGTAACCACACACCGACTTCTCCTCAATGTAGTTGAGCTTTTGAAAACTTTTCAGTTAACGACCGCTAGATCGGTCGGTAATGTTACTATAGTGAAATTAAAAGAAAAACAGGGGAAACCCAGCTAGTGCAAATATGCAAGCTGGTTCCAATTGCTTTGTGTACTACCTAAAAATATGTTAGCAAAAGGTATTATAATGTAGTTTACAAGTTAAAGTTGATCGAAAATACATCAAAACCACATAGTAAATACAATGAAAAGGTCAAATTAAAAGTTTATCAAGGCATACAACCTAAAAATAATGGTGTATGCTTTTAGTCACAACGTCTTTGAGCCATTACTCCTTAAAATAGAAGAAGCAGCAGCAAGCTCTTTTCACAAAATACTCAAGCAATAATGGTGCACGACAATGCTTTTCATTGTATGTCCAAAGACTTTCAGTAGCTCACACCTGCACATATCACACATTCACACATAGGATGTCCCTTTATTCCTATAAAATTTTAAAATATATCACTTGATGTTCATTCCTTTTTTTGTAAACAACAGAACCTTATATTATTATAATAAAGTGGCACATCAACCCAACATACATACAGGCACAAAAATGCCACCTTCTAACCCAAGGAAGAAGAATCGCGCATGCTCGTGTATTAAAGTGGTCTAACAGTCGTCTTAGACCGCGATGCGCATGAAATACACAAATTCATATCCAGGACTAAGGCAGAAAAACGATGATAAAAGTAAGTGCGTACGCAGCATCATGGAAAGGTGTCAGCAGACTAAAATGAAAAAAGAAAGACTTTGAAATACAATAGCAATCCCACATATTATAAAAAAGGTATATACAAAAACAAAACTGCCATCTGGCACTTCCATCTAAAAGACATTCCAATTAATTGGATTTCTCAAAAACCAGGCAAGGATGAGAGGTCCACAATCCCCCTTCGGAAGGTCTGCTGATCTTCTTAAGCAGTGAAGCCTCATTGGTTTCTGATTGTTCAATCTTCCGGCATATTACATCAGAGTTGTCACAACCTATCATGTCTTTAAAACATGTACACTCATGTAGTTAATATTGGAAATAAAACATACCATCATGTCAATGCACTAACCAAATCGTTGATCGAAAGAAATCGCTAGTGCTTGACTAATTCTGAGGATGGCTTCAACAAAAATCATCTATTTCATATCCATTCAAGACACAAACAATGATAGAAATTAACATTATTTTCGCTAAGAAAAAAGTATTACCCCAAAACGAGAGTGAGTTATGCATTGACATCTATCTTAGCAGATCAATAGAAGCTAACATCCACATCCCAAATCACAATTTAAAAAACTGCCAAATCTATCACTATAAAAGACAGGAGTACGGACTGAATGCCAATATTCTAAAGAACTACACAGTCCAGAGAAAGTACCATACCATCTAAAGTAATCGCTTTTAATGCAAGAGGTGCCTGCAAGCAATTAATTCAGTGAGTCCAGGGGTACAAAGGCCTTGAAGGCTTTTTCACTTTGGCATTAAAGAACGAGATGATTTGGCATCAGAAAACTTGCTGCAAGTTAGCATGAATCTTTACTTCTGGATGCAATCTGCGAACTGTTGGCTGCGATCAACTATTGTATTTCGATTATATGAGTCTTAAAATTCTCAATTTGTGCCACATGCCTAAGGGCCACTGCTCGGTTAACTCATTTCTGGCAGAGGAAATAAATTAAAAAGAGCCAATCCAATCACTCCCAACGTAACTGTCGTCCTAATTCTCCTAAGAATCAATTCCTTTAACATAAAAAGAGCAAAGGTAATAGATGTATCTGCTTAAGTGTTCCCCCGTCATGCAGGAGCCATACTGTAAACTTTTTCCCATAACAATTATGTATTGTCATTGCAAGCTCACAACCTTAGAGTGTGAGTATGGAATTTGAGCTACTACTGACATGGATGACTAACTCCAAATCACAGAGGAATATTGACAAATTTGGGCTTTGACTACACTTGGTAGATCTAGGGTTTCTCCTCTAGTTGTAATCGTGATTGACGTGCAAAGTGAGTATCCGACACGTATCCGTACCCAAATCGATGTCTGTCGTGTCGACACGGGTACGGAGTTAAAATAGGTGTGTCGAGTGAACATATTTGCCCCACCCACCACAAAAAAAGATCAAAAGGCGAGAATGAGTAACACAAGAAAATCAAAGTGTTTTTTACTATTTTACCAATGAGTTATTACCCCTTATGTTTTTGAGGTTCGTTGAAACAAAAATATTCATACCGTATCCAGGACGCAAAGGTATTACCAATGACTATTTCACCCCTAATGTGTTTGAGGTTCGTTGTGAACGGAAATGATCGATTCCAAATGAGCCGAGAATTGTTTCGTGGAACTCTAAATAGTGACCGAACTCCAATTAGGAAACCAATATCCAATAATTATAATAACCGAGTCGATTGAAATCCGGTTAGAAACCAAATGATCTAATCCGGTTAGTTTATCAAATAGATACGAATAGAGTCAAATGAAGTCGAATATGAGTTGAATAAATTCAAAAGAGTGGAATAGTGTCGAATGGAGACGAATATAATGAAATAAGTCAAATAAAGACGTATAGAGTCGAACCAAATATTCAACAAAATAGAATCAAATAGAGTAAATGAAGTCAAATAGAAACGATGAAGTCAATAGAGTCGAATACATTCAAATAGAGTCAAATACATTTGACACCCAAACCCCAATCATTATGAAATTTAGCTCAATAATAAATTATAGCTTGATTAATAAATTTAGGAAAATTACAACTATATTTTTTTGGCTTTTGAAAGGTTGATATTCTTAAACAATTTTAACTAACAATTTCAAATTTCTTAGTAATCCAAGATAATTGGAAGTTGTCATTAGCCAAAAGTACTAGTAGGAAATTCCAGCCAATTAGAATCAATGCATTAAAATATCAACGGCTAGGATTTAAGTTTGGATGGAGCACACGGATAACCATAAGCACAGTTGGATACGTTTGCTGTTTTGTTGAAGCTGTGGCTAAATGATTAATCTTGACTAGCATTAAAATATTGCTGTTTWATTTATCATGTACTACTCCCTATTTGCKACTTTATTTATCATAGTTACAAATCAAGGTTAAATAAAAGCTATTGTGCAACAATGCACTGTAATAAATATTCATAACTCGTAGACAGGGCTAATACCAAGAAGTTCAAAACACTTCCGCATCACTATTGCTGTAGCTTCACACAATAAGAGTCTACTTGATTCTTCATGTGAGCTATTTACCTGTAATATACAAGTTATCGTTAGCCTATCRTGGAAGAAAAATGTTATATACTCCCTCAATCACAAAATTATTGCAACAATTGGACTTTCTAGGRATGTCTAGACAAAACTTTAAAGATTAATATTTCTAATTATTTAYTTGTAAAACTTATAAACGCTAGATCTKAAAAACAAGTTGAGACRAATCCAACGAAACTCCAAATAACTATACTTTTTCTTATGTATAAGTCACAAAYTATGGTCAAAGTCGAAACTATGAATAGTGTCAAAAGTACAATTGCTGCACTTATTTTGTCATGGAAGGAGTATTGAAAATTGGTCARTTATGAATKATAAGATTGGTCGTCGTCCGCACAAGACACCAAATGATCATATCTAAATTACGGTTGGGAAAAAAAGGTAGTTTAAGATGTTTTGAGAGACGGCTCCCATTGGATAGGCTCTAAATAAGATAGGGTGCTTTCTTAAAGAACAAAGTACGAAGTAATTCCAAACTAGGTTTACCTTGCAGTTGTGATAGAAATTTGAGCAACAATTTGATAAATCGTACAAGTACTTGCACAGTACATTAGGCAAGAAATTGCTGCAAGACTCCTCAACAATCTGGAACAGGGGAAAAAATAGGATCTTCTATGTTAAAACAATTCTAAAATAATTTCAAAACCAGTGTTGAAAACTGTAACAACAAAGCATCTAGAAAGTAACTTTCACCTCAGAAAACTGAAGCAAGTGAAACCCCAATGCACGCTCATATGCGTCTTCCAAAACTATCTCTCCACCCTACACCACGCAACAAAATGTTAGGAACTTATTATAAAAATTATAAAACTTTTTAAAAAAATATTTTTTTTWWAAAAAAAGACAACAATTAAAATATATATTATATTAGGAAAAAATTGTCAATTCCTCGTTGAATACCACTTTTTGAAAAGAAACAATTACCCATCAAGTTAGATAACTTTGCAAATCACTAGCGCACGATGACAAACAACCACAACCTAGCCATCATCCAACTACCACAAGCTACAACTCTAAACACCACCATTATCGCAAAACAACCAAGCACCATCCACCACACCACAACTCAAAGGCCCCAAATCGAAAATCTTCATCGCAAGCATTAGCGCAACACCCCCACTAAACACACACACACACACCACAACCACCACCAATCAAAGCCCCAAATAACTTAGTCATGGGGTCGGCTACATGAACCAAAAGTGATTATTCCGTATAGTCATCCTTCATCCTCATAAAAAAAAAAGGCCCAAATTGAGCCAAAAACCTAAATCAAATTCATGGTGGTTATGAGTGAAGAGGTGACGATATGGAATTGGGTGGTGGAATGAGATTATTTTTAAAAAAGCGGTGGTTGGCGATGGTGTTTCAGATGATAGTTGGCCTAGAAATGGTTGCTACTAGAGGCTAGGTTCGTGTTAAGAGGTAAGGTAATTATGTTAGTTGATTACTCTTAAGAGGTAATGGTTCATAAAGTTATCTAACTTGATGGGTAGTTAAAAATAATAACTTGAAAAAAATAAATACACTTTAACGATTAGTTGTTACTTTCTAAAACATAGTTTTTAATGGGTAGTTTTCCATTTTTTTTTTTTTACAAGAGTTTTCCAATATATTTTGCAAAAAGGATCCTATGCAAAGTGTGGAAAACTGGGATTAGAGTGATTTTTAATGCATTTACAAGCGGATAAGGCTCTCGATCGTAGGGAGTGGAGGAAGAAGATTTATGTGGATGATTGCCCGAAATAATCATTTTTGATTCATGTTAGCCAACTCCATTTATGGGAATCAGGCTATGATTTATTRATTGACGAGAGTTTTCTAATATATTATATAAAGGTTTTGGAAGTGAAACCAAATAAGAACACTTAGTTACCTTCTTTAATTCTTCAATGTCTATACCAGATTTCCTTATAATTGAACAAATTCGAGCATGTGCATAAAGACAATACACTGCCGTCTTTCCCTGTAACCAACATATAAAATGCAAATGACAAGCTTTAACGTTATAACATATATCCAAATCAAAAGCAAACTTAAGAAAWGTAATTGTTGTATAAAAAGGCCCATTTCRATTAATTTGCCTCAATTTAATTCTTTCTTTTTAGTTGTATAAAAACCTTAAATCTTGATGACAAGCTTTAACAATATTAAAAAATTCTAAAAGTTCAATTCAAAGGACAAGTATACCCTTGATTGAACAAATAAATGAAAAGAGCCATAATTTATGTTCCTTTAATATAAAATATGGAATGTTGAGTTGTGAATAAAAACCACATTTTTTCCTTTCAAAACAACAGATGGATAAGAAGATTGGTTCAAAAGGGTAAAAAATTGATTCCATTAAAGAGTTTTACACTATCTTGGTTATTATGTTGCTTAGTATTAATATTCTAAAATCACATGACATCTAAAATCACATGACAACATAAATTCCTGGGAGCGGCCTCTTGTAAAAATTACAAGGTAAGGCTTGCCCCCTATACACCCTTATGGTGGGACCCTTACCCGGACCCACCTCGCGGGAAYGCACTTGTGTTTAAAGGCTTGTGTGAAAACACTTTCCTTGATGATTTAATGAATCTTATGTGAGAATAATTCTTGGTTCTTAAATTTATTGAGCTGACAATTTTCAGGGAAAAAAAAAAAAAGAAAAAAAGGACTCATCATTGTACCAAAAACTTTTAGATTCACCAACTAACCATTTTTTTATGAATTGTTATATCTACTTAATCAAAAACTTAGATTAGGGTGTGTTCTTTTAAACTTTTTTGTATCTATCTCAACTTATCAGAATTTATCTTATCCGAACTTATTTATACTCACCTGAACTACTAAACTTATCTGAACTTATTTATACTCATTTGAACTACTAAACTTATTTGAACTTATTTATACTTATTTGAACTTATTTTTTGAGAGGGAAAAGTAATGATTATACTTACTAGTAATTATCTAAACTTATTTGAACTTATTGTACTTATCTTAACTTATTGTACTTATCTTATTCAATAAATATTGAAAATAAGTTGAAAAAAACAACCCTTATTCTCAAATAAGAAGGGTGTTTGCACATAACCCATTTTATATAGAACGAGGTTGCACTGATTACATGAAATAAAACAAAGGAAGAAGGAAAGAAAGAGAAGACCACCTTATCACTAAGCATTTGATCAAAACTAAATGTGTAGTTAGTCAATCGATTGTCCATCAAATCAAAATATCTGCGAGAACATTAAAAACAATTATAGCATAATCAACGAAAAACAATGTAAACGAGAAAATTATTCAAATTATTCAAAATGGACATAGTAAAGTAATGTAAGGACTTACTTTAGAGCCCCATAACCCACTGCTTGTGCAGTGTGCTCCAGTTCCTCCTCAGTCCACTCCGCAGCTTTACCTGTTGGAGGTTAATTTTTAGGTAAATCACATTGAAAATAGTAAGATACAGATTTGCAATATCTAGAATTAAGGCTAACAGCCTAACAGTGAACAATAGATAGCTACAAGATGGGATGCAGAAAAAAAAAAGGAAAATTGTATATTATGGTAATAAGGCTCTATAAGTGCTTGTTTATCTCGATCTTTTGCTTCATTAAGCAAATCGACTAGACGAATACTTCAGAGCTTCGAGTACGGAACGTTTTCCATCTTCTCCCAATACAAGTCAAAACAACTGAATAACTTTACGGTATGCATTACATAATTGAAGCCAGCCTGCTTGCTTTGCTGCCTATTAAATAGCAGATTTCAAATTTTACATGTTTTACAAGACACAGAAACAGGCAGTGTGTATGTGGAGCAGCATCGGATACTATTTCAAATGAGTGTGAATTATTCAGTAAGGTGGTAATAAAAAGATTGGATAAAAATAATAGTAGAAGATGAGATTACAAGATTAACCACCCATGAAGGGACTATAATATCAGAAATAACATCACCAACTAATATAAAGCTATTACTTGGAAAACCATTTCAAGTGCTCACTCTGACAACATTAGTTACATATATGTCCATTCTGCCTTTTCTACATTAATGCGGTACTAATTTTTTCAATCAGAGGCATATCAAGTCATTTTACGGGTCAATCAAACAAAAACAAAGCATGAACACAAAGTTAGTCTTTTACGGGTCAAATCAACAAAAAACAAAGCATGAAACCACAGAAGTTAAATAAAATATGAACTAAAAAGTAAATTGAAAGACTCACTCAACTTGTAATGATCATTGTTAACACTGCAGCTGTATATTGACTTTTTAACAGCATCAAACTCAAAGACCTACTAGAGCAGCTAAATTCAGTCGAAGCATAGTTATAACACGTTCTCTTCAAAACAATAAGTGGTCTGTTTTTTTCTTAATGTGAATAACTTGAGCTTCATTTTTTCTACAAGACTTTATTCTTCAATCCTTAATACATTTGGAATATAAGGACTATAAACTTTCACCTGATATATAAGTACAAATGCAAATGGTGAGCATGGATAAAATCCTCAGGGGATAGAAAGAAAAAAAAAGCAATAGTATGCATAGGCTATCAAAATACTTTTCTCTATGTGAAACCAGACAGTTTATAAATTTTTGAAATCCCTACGACTAATTTCACATATTTGAGCCCAGGCTTCTGATGCTTAGGTTCTCCACACTGTACAATCAGAGAGAGCCAATACTTGAATGAAGCAACAATGGAGAGCAAGCTTTTAAGAACTATGAATCAAAATAAAACCCAAAAGACAACCAAGAGTTAGTTATTCCTGAAGGCTCACGCCTTTTGTGCTTTCCTTGAAATGGGATCATTGTAAATCTTTTCTTTGACTGTTTGTAGAAGGCCTAGAACACAGCATGCAAATAGCCTCGTAAATAGATATCCTATATTCATCTCGTATTCTCATAGACCAGTAAATCCGAATAACAACTCTAATATAGAAAGGGAAAACAGAGAAATGACATTAGAAATTGGACAATAATCAACATATTGAACCTAGCCAAGTGATGGAAATTGTAATGGACCGAGATGGTGGTGTTCAATCTTCTAATTACCAAGTTAATGCATGGAAAGGAAGGGAGCATCAAAAGACGTCAAGTCAACTTTCTTCACATGATGAGGACCGAGAGGAACAAGCAATACCTTGAAGTGGAACATGTAGTGGTTATTGGAGAAAAGCAACTCAGAGCAAAGCAGTATTCTAGTAGCCATTCAGATTATTTTGAGCTATGGGTGTGTTAATTTTAGGTAAGTAGACTTTTGTATGACAACATGTGACTTGTAGTTTTATTTAAGCAAAGAGAAGAGTATAGAATGGGTATCCAGAAAATAGGAATAAGAACTTGTTAGGAGGGTTAGGCCTTAAGCCATGGGAGAGTTGTGAGCTAAACTCACCTTAGAGTGATAGCCTTAAGCTATTAAAATATCTTGTATTTTCTCTTATTAATTCAATCAAAGTCTTCCTCGTTTTCATTATTAATAACAGCAGAATTTACAAGCTATTTCATCTAAATTACAGCAGCATATTCCATAATTATACCACTACATTACATCAACTTTCCGAGTCCATCTGAAAATCCTTAAAGGGCACATATTGCAAGCCTTTTTGTAATTCAATTTAACCAGCAAGGTTAGCAATTTACTGCTAAAACAGCAACCAGAATAGGTTATATTATGACACAAGTCATACACTTACATTGAGGCTAATTAACATTATACTTGACATATTGCCAACTCTTAATAATAAAAGCTTCTATGGAGGTCCAGCTAACGATTTTTTGCTTTTATAATGTTTTCTTCTGCACAACCCTTGATACGTTTATTCATGAAAAAGTTTCTTCATTATTTTCCTTGGTTTTCTTGTCTTTATTTTCTTCTTTAGATTTTTTTTTTGTTTAGTTGTTGTACCATTCACATGATTCAGATGGCTTAAATGGAAAGCGGCCACTCAAGTTTTGTGTGATCAAAGCATCCCTTTAAAGTTAAAAGTGAAATTCCACTTCCTCTATAACATATAACTTTTTCCAGTTTCTATTAATATGTGTAACAAAAACCTTTCAACAATTGTTTAACTTTCCTTATTTGGTAAATTTTTAATTGCAAAATTCTCATATTAACCTCTTTTAACTCTCTAATATAAAACTATTCTACGTGATATTAGAAAAAGTGGTCCTAATTACTTACCAACTATTTTGTCTTTACCCCACAAATTTTGTCTCAAATCATTTATTAGCTTATTTTGCAACCTTAAGGCCCTTAATACATTTGTTGACATTATTTTGTTACGAATGGGGTAGAGATTGAATGTGCTGAAACACTCAAAAGGGATAGAATCAGATTGATGTTATTCGAAGAAAAGTTGGTGTTCCAGACATTGCTAGCAAGTTATGGGAAAATCAAGCCATGGGAAAATCCCATTCATGTGATATTGGAATAAAATGTGGTATTGGAGTGCCATAAACATGTCTTCAAGTCAATGAATTGTCAAAAAGATCACTTATTAAGATAAAACATAGAGATCGGTTTTCATGGCTTAAAAAACAATTTCCTACTATGCATGGATTGTACTCAATAATAATCATAACAAATGCTTTTAGCAAACCTAAAAATACTAATAATTCTTTTGAAATATATCAACATAAAACTTTACCAATCCTATAAAGAAATATGCATTACTATTCATTAAATATGCTCATGAACATCCGTTTGCAATTCACTATCAAACATTAATTTCCCTTATCACCTAAGGGCATGTTTATCCCTAAGACTCACTCCCACAATTCAAACTCTCCAAACATTTTTTTAAWCAATTAAATTGTCAAAATATAGTGAAACATTGTTTTATACACTCATTAATTAGATAAGGGAGGCCCACATGAGTCTCAATGTGAGTTTGGTTTTCTAAGACTCACTTTGAGACTTGGTTTTAAAAAGCGCGCTTGAGGCACGCTAAGGCGTGAGGCGCAGTGAAGCGATGGGTAAATCACCTCTGACTTCGTAGGCGGTGCGATCTCAGAAAGTACAAGCTTCCTCGCCTGAGGTGCTTGAGGCGATGCCTTTGGTATCAAAGGCGCTTGATTTTTTTTCACTAGTGTATCTTTTAAAAATAGAAGATAAAAAGGTGTCATATTAGGTTTTTGACAGCTTATATCTTTTGATAGCTTATATCTTTTGACTTTTCAAACAGCTTATATCTACACCAAATGTTACTTCTAGAGTACAAGTTGATGATGATGAAGAATTGGAGGAAGATAATGACAATGTCGAGGATGAGTAAGAGGAGTGTGATGATGGTGATGATGATATGGATTTGTAGTCTTCCACTTCTACAAAGTCATCAACCAAGCTTCTTATGTTTGCTTTCTTCTACTCTCTTTTATTTTCAAGATGTTTTAGCCTATTGCGGTAGTGTAGCGTGAAAAATGCCTCTTTATGTATATTTCTAAATCAATAATATTGTTATTTTATTACTTTGGGTTCTATATATGTTCTACTTTTGATCTATAAAGGATTTGGCAAAAAATAGCGCCTCATATCCTAAAAGCTAGCGCCTCAACTCTAGGGACCCTTATCGCCTCGCGCTTTTTAAAACTAAGCTTTGAGACTCTCCTTAGTCTTGTTCTACAATATTGGGTGAGACTCATCCAAGACTCTCATTGAGACTCCAATTGAGACTTGGGATAAACATGCCCTATATTAAAATGAAATCTACCATAAGCCTCTCTTCATTAGAAGTTAGAAGAAATATTATCTTGCATCCAAAACTCCAAATACTACGAACACCGTCAAATCCAAACAAAAAAAATCAACCCTAACACCTATTAAAAAATCTTTTGTAATAAGATTTCATAATCATCAAATTTGATAAATCTTTTATCCAATCACTTTTTTGTTTTTGGCCGCACCAACAAAAACAAAACAACATTAGGCGCCTTTCCTGACTTTAACAGCTAGTACATGGGCAGGAGTCCTAGAAACCTTAATAAATCTAACGAAGCTAAAGCTATTACACAACAGTAAGATGTCTTGAGACAATACTTTTACATTCCTTCAACGCAATAGATGGATGGTGCAGGAAAGAAAGTAAGGATAACGAGTCCGTGAGGACCTCAACGGATTCATAGGAAAGACAATACTTACATAGCTCAATAAACCTTCGGCATTACTTCTCTAACTATTTTTTATTAAAAACAGATTGCATGTTACTTGTATCAACTTAATTTTTGACAATAAGTTTTTTTTTTACAATAAGAATTATGTGGATGACCTCCCGGAATAATCACATTTGGTCATGTTAGCCGACCCACATATGGATTAAGGCTATGATTGATTGATTGATTATTCTTCTCTCTCCTCTCCTTATTTCTCATGCCCAATTTCAATTATGTAATATAATATTAGATTACCAACAAAAACTTACATAAAAATCAATATGATGGGAAGCTTAAATCTTCATTTTTCATTTAATCATATATTCAACAGAACTCAAGAATATTTTCCTCACTAGCCTCTTATATGAATCAATAATTGAGGTTTAATAATGAAATTATAAAAGCTAACACATGAAAGACTGTCATAAGCAAGAAAGCAACACGAGAAAAATTATAAAAAGCTAAACTACAACTCAGTACTCACAACATTAGTAAAAAAAACTTACTTCGTAAACGTATGGAATTAAATTTACTCTATACTATGTTTTAATTTTAATTGAATCTATGAAAAAACAATTAGCATGCCTCAACTTTATGACCTATGTTACCCGGACACAGCAATCTTATTGTCATACCCCGTGTCGATAACACGAATGGGTATAATCCGTTCCAGAACTCCCACTTCTTTTCATATACAGCAGCCATTGAAAACAAGATGTAAGTGTTTGAGGGGGGAATAAACACAATAGACTTTAGAGAGAGCACAAAGATGAAGGGACCTTTTTACAGATGTAGGGTTCGCATTTTTGTGCTTATCTTTTTCTTATATTTATTTGTGGGCATTATAACGCGCCAGTGGTTTACTACTGCCGGTCCCAAGCCCGGAATAAAGCAGGAGAGTTGTGGTAGGCCAGTGACAGCCGCATAAAACTTTGTCACATCTTATGACATGAACCAAAATGATAATTTCGTGGGGGCGTTCCCTACTTATGTGGATGACCTCCCGGAATAATCACATTTGGTTCATGTTAGCCGACCCCACATATGGGATTAAGGCTATGATTGATTGATTAATTGATTTGTGGGCATTATAGAGATAATCTACTTTTGGCTTTCCCAAGCCGCCTTTCTCAATASTAATGTTTAGAACTTCCTTTTTCAAATACTTTTTGAGAGGACATTTAAAACTTTCAATTAAATGCATATATAATTAAACTAACAACTTCCTCCGTTTTGAATTACTCGCTACACTTTCTATATAAGGAAGTTTCAATTACTTGCTACACTTCCTTTTTGGCAAAATATTCTCTCTATCTCTCTCCTCTCACATGCGCCGCCTTTTTCCATTCTATCTCTTTCTTCCCCAAAAATTTGCTTAGGAGTCCGCAATATTAGAAGTGTAGCGACTATTGTGAAACAAAGGATGTAATCCCCGAAATTTTTGAATATTTATAARTATATTTTCATATAAATATATTACAATTTATTTCATAAAAACGATCAAATATTTTTTGAAAATATTTTCTTCTAAATATTACGATTTATCTCATGAAAATGATATATTTTATTTGAATTCTATTATTTTCGTTAAAATTACATCTTATGATAGGAAATCTATCTATACTCTCTTTTATCCAAAACAAAACAAACAAAATAAATAAAGCATTTAAATAACACCTAGCGATAACCTAAATCACTTAACGGATCTTATTTTATTTTTTCCCCCTTCCTTACTCCTTTACATGCAACTTCAGTTTAAAAAAAAAAAAAAGAAAGAAAGCGAGAGAGAGAAGAGGAGAACCACGGGCTGCTGCCGTGCAGGTTGCTTGGTGCCCCTACCGCAGCTACTGCGTGCCGCAGCCGCTGCTCGTCGCCAATCAACGCCGCCACCCATCGAACACCATTGTCGGTCCTCTCTTCCCTCTTCCYTTCTTTGTTTTCTTCTTTTCCCTCTTGCTTAATTCATGTTTTTAACTTTGTTTAAACCTTGCAATTTTTTATAATTCAATTGTTAGTACTAATGCTTTTGAGTATAATCTTCTATGAATTGTAAAGATTATGAGTTTGTGATGATAATTTCAATTGAAACAAAAAAAATTCAGATTTGTGCAATTATGAAATTAGTGTTTATAATTGGGATTTTTCATGTTTTATGGTTTAGGAAGTGATTAATACTTGTTTTGCGAAGTATAAAATTGTATGAAGTTGAAAATTGCATTTTTAGTGTTTAAGATAAAAATCCAGATTTATTGTCAAGTAAATTTTGGGGTTTTAATGATTTGAAATCATATTTTGTATGAGTTAAACTTGTTTAGGAACTATTATATACGTTTGCAAATCCTAGAACTCTTCTTTTGCAAGTTTAAATGATTTTCGGATTTTATTCAACTAGTTTTGAAGGTGTTAGTGATGAAAATAATGGGTTTTTACTTAAAAATCAATGGTTTATTATATAGCATCATTAGTATAAGTAAATTTTGAGTGGTTAGATGTATATATGAAATGTGGTTGAGTGGTTGTGAAACACCACCGTTGGATTTTCTTTTGTTTCTTAGCGGTTGTCGTAACTTATGTCCATTTTTAGGGGAGATGTCCGTTTGTTTTCTCGATTCTTAAGTTTTATGTACTCAGCTTTGCTGATTGCGTGTTTTTGTGTCTGTTTGTGTCGTCCACATTTTCTTTCTTTTGGTGGACCTGTAATGATCCATATTTCATTTGGAAATTATGGGGAGCAGGCTTTTCACAAGATTTGCAATAAGGTGACTAGCTTTAGACTGATGGGTTGAGTGGAGAGTCGTCCGTGCTTTTGACTGTTTATTTCAGAACATAGACTTTTCGGAACGATTTTGATATTTCAAGTTTAAAAAACCCGTATTACCTTTGTTTSCGAATAAGGGCCTTAAATGGTTCCAACTTGTCAAATGAGTCTTATATTGGAGTTTAATACTTTGGTTTAAACTATTTCCTATTTTTATTTTCCCGTGCAAAATATTATTTTGGCCTTAACGTTTAAACATGTGGTAGTGGCATGTCAATAGTTCTCCGTATTTTCGACTTAATATTTCGAATTATTGGGGTGTTACAAAGGAAGTAAAAATTATTGTTGTATTCGTGCCTGAGTTGAAGTTAAGACGGTATCCATGTGTCCTGATTTCTTAAGAATGACATATTTGACACTCGAATCCTAACCAATATCAGATACGCATACACGTGTTAATGTAACATGGTTTATGACACTATGAATTGAATGAAATAACCATGGCATATTTCACTTGCCTCAAGATCCTTAATTGGAATTTCACTGCTATCCTCCCATTGTGGCCATTGCTCAAATAAGAACTCAATCAGCATGCCGAACTGCATGTAATAACCACGGTTATCACGGAGAAGAAAGCAAAAGTTAAAATGGAACTGTGTAAAAGACAATTTACACATGACCAATAAAAGAGCATATAACAAAAAGAATTTGTAGGAAAAATAATAAATTAAATATGAGCTCTCAATATTCCTTAGCTTTAAAAAATTAGCTACCACATACTTCATATAAAGCAATTGAAGAATTATCAAACCACCACGTGAAGTAATAGAATTACAATGGCTAGAAGTACCGTTTTGTTTTTCTTTTCCCTTTAAATAGAAGAAAGTTTAATAGGGTTGACTAGAAAGTATAAGTAGCATAAACAAACTACATATGTATATGTATCATATGACAAGGAGAGCACAAATAGGTTCATTGCTATTGGGTCACAAAAAATAATTAGTGTAAATTTTACTTTTGAAAAGACTAGTTCGAATGAAATATTGGCCGGCAAACAAGTAAACAAAAATATAAATTTAGATGTCCGAACCACGTATATATAAACTCTAAACATCAATAACATTCTAAATCATCCAAGTCAAACAAAGCCAAACTATAATAGTCCGAATAGTTCAATATAATATCTTGGTAGTTGGTACAAACCAGCGCTATGGATTGGTTAACCACATTTTTGGGTTCAGGTTATTCAAAAAMCAAATCCTTAAATTAACATTCTAAATTGAATTAAAACCCTTGTTGAAATTTACTATCCCATAATTTTAAAGGAGTCAGTACAGTTATACAAAGATAGACGACACCAAGACAAAACAGGAAACAATTATACAAAGATAGATGACACCAAGACAAAACAGGTACAACACTGAAGAGGGGATAGGAATTAATTATACCTGGGTACCCCAATCACCAACATGGTTTCTTCGAAGCACTTCAACACCAGAGAACTCGAGTAGTCTAGCAATGGTATCTCCAATAATGGTAGATCTCAAGTGGCCAACATGCATCTGTTTTGCAATATTAGGTGAAGAAAAGTCTACTATCRCCCTGTTGATTGACAACTTTGGAGCCCAAGATTGGATTCCTTCCACAAGCATGTTCTGGATGCTCTACATAATATCCTGAACTGATTAATACAAACAAGGARAAACACACGTTGCACGTAAAAATTAAGGAGGATAAATTGTAAGTCAATCACCTTAGCTATCCATGTCCTTGACAAGACAACATTCACAAATCCAGGACCTGCAACAGAAGAACTCTCTATCATATCCGATTCGGGCAAATTTTTCTTGATAGCCTAGTGAAAGAAAAGGGAAACATCAGCAAAGATTTCTGAAATATGTCAGAGTTCAAAGAGACTGAAATTGTTAAAATATATTTACCTCACCAATGGATCGTGGATTCCTATATTCAGGCATTGTTCCTTTAACCTTAGCAAATAAACTCATAGCATTGTTGCTAAAAAAAACGAAGAAAAAAGAAAAATGATCAAGTAAAGATTATTTTTGCATATAAATGAAATCTCAAAAGTTATGAAAAAATGTCTTTACCATTGGTAGTCACCAAAATTTTCAGGACAATTTGCAATAAGAGGCTGTATATTATGAGCCTCATTTGGGGCAATAGTTGTAAGCGACCTTTTAAACAACTGTGATATCAACTCCTTCACATTAACCCCATATGCTTCCTGCAGCATCATAATAACAATACCACGCCATGTAAGTACCCAAACAAAGCATTGAAAATTTGCAAAAATTAAAAAAAAAAAATTAAAAACAAAGTACCATAGAAATTTATACTTACAGATGCCATAATTGCAAAAACTTCAATCAATCCGGGAAGAAGTGCACCTCAAAACTACTTGGAGTTTCTTCCCTAACTGAAATGTTATTAAACAAATAGCAGAGAAAATATCTATCAATAAATATCAGCAATGTAAAATTAATGTTAAATAGTGTTGCTAGAATCAATTATAAAAATAAATTCAGACATATCAGGCAGAAACAACACGGCAGCAACCAAAACCACTTAAAACGAACACCAATAAACAACAGAACACAAAATAAATACGTAGACAATTTTAAACAATTCAAATCAACCAATAGCAAAACAAAAATTCCAAACAATTCACAAATGAAAATAATAAGCAAAAATTCCAAACAATTAACAAATGAAAATAATAAGCAAAAATTCCAAACAATTAACAAATGAAAATAGGGGCAAAAACTTACCAGAATTCGAGTATCCGACAACCAAAGACGCAGCAGTGCAGCACGCAGGGCAGGGGCTTTGTACGCGACAGTGTAGGGCGGGGATGCAGGAGGGCCGGCGGAAGTGGCGCAGTGTAGGCGGCAGCGCAGGCTTGCTCAGTTCATCCGGCGGACGTGTAAGGTTTGAAAAACAAACCTGGGAATATTTCAGGGGTTTGAAAATTAAAAAGGGTTTGAAATGTTGAGAGGTGTTTGTATAGGTATGGTGAAATTTTAGGTGGGGTATGGAGCGTAAAATAAAAGGTAAATAAAATAAAGTTAGGTAGAAGTTAGAAAATAAAAAGGAAAATAAAATATTGGGTCCCACCAACAAACATGTAATCCCTCGTAATTTTGGATAATTATAATCATAGTTTCTAAAAAATACATTATGAATATTTTACAAAAACGATATATTTTGTTTATATCTTGTTTAAACAGATTTATTTTATTATTACTTGATTTTAATTGTATTTATAAAAAAAAAAAATTCTTGAAACCTATCTATCTAAAAACCTAGGTTACAGTTTCCCTTATTCAAATAATTCCCTCATGCCACTTATTCCACATTCAGTCATTTATTTCAAAACAAAAAAAAA
>SNQN01009329.1:0-25781 GCA_008642245.1 Bassia scoparia
GTAGCATCACAAAAGCGCATGAGTTTTCTGCTCCTGGGAATAGCCACAGACATGGGCTACTACAAACGTTATGGATTCAACCTGGCAAAATTGGGGTACACGGAGGGCTGCCTTGCTTCTCTTCTTTCAGTTACCATGCTGAGGTTCTACCATTGAATCCTCGAAGAATACCGCTGAATTGGAGGAAATGCCGGTTCCTGCTTTTGATTTAGGAGATTGGAACCTCCTCCTTATAGGGGACTAAATACATGATATAAGCCTTTATGTTCTTCACATATCCTGCACGGGGGCTTTACCAAACGTGGCACGGGAGTGAAGTAGTGGTTCTTTGATTTTTGGAATGCCGCTTCGGCTTCCTGCACGTCCAATTCAATTGACGCTCTTTGTTGATAGCTCAGAAAGAAATATTTGTCTTATGGCACTTCTCGTCCCCATGATTTCTGACTGAGGAATACTCTTCCCAACGTGGCCTGGCAGCATGTCATTAGACCGTTAGCTTCTGTACACACTGCTCTTTTACGACAACTTTTATTTCGGGGGAAAAGGGGAAAAAAGAGTAAGCTAAGAGGATTGTCATCTAATCTGAAAAACTAGAACGTTGACATTATGTATAAAGGTGTTTCGTCACCGTGCTTATGAAAACCTCGCTTATATTGACCAACTACGAAACCCAAAAAATTTCCATGTGATATGTAACTCCAATGAACACATGCAAATTTTTTTCGCAGGCATTTAGCAGATCCATAAACCGAGAGAGGGTCAGGGAGAGGTTAATGCAAAGTGTTCTCTTCTTTATAGTCTCTGACCAGTAATAACTATCGAAACTTTATGCCTTATTTTGCATTGTTTTTGATGCATTCTATGTCGTCTATGTAGGTCTTCCACATTCCTTCCAAGCTGTTTTAGTCAAAGATGTGATGTCTCTGTCTATCAATACCTTTTGTGACCAAGGTTCGCAAGCGGTTTGGCATTTTGGCTTTGTAATTGTTGCACAAAATCGGCATTCTACCTCATATATGTAACAAGCTAACATAGACCCACTACTTTGTCGGTGAACAAGAGTGCTTTGTTTTGTCCGTGCTGTGCATGACCTCCTTCGAGGGATTTGAATGGCGAACCAAGCGTTGGACTATTATAGAACATTGTCACAAACATGAGAAGGTATAGATCACTTAATAGCTTCATGCACCTGTGTGGAACTACCTAGCTGGATCTTTATCCGGGTGTCTTATGGCAGTGCGACAACTATACATGAGGAGCATATGGTTTGTTTGAGACTATACTGTAGTCCAACAACGCCATCACTATTTGTCTCGTCACACTCCCATTGGGTTTAGGTACCAAAGACTACAATTGCAACCCATTCAGGGGTATTGGCAAGGATAGATGAAACCCACCATACAAAAGTCTCTATCAGGAAGACATAGTTTCCTCGATTCAGTACGGACCTGTTTGTTGGCACTGATTACGACTGGCCCAAATTTCTCTTTTTTTGTTTTGTAAACTTGGGCAAGAATGGCCCATCACTGGCTTCATGTGGTTGGGAATTTCTAAATCTCTCAAGCTGTATTGGGCAGAAATCTTTGGATCCAAGCAAGCCTGGCATTCCTTCTCTCACTATATAGTCCAAGATGCTAGATGACGAAAGAAGTCGTAAATGACGGTAGAGGTAACTTTACCCAACTACTTTAAACAAACGCCTTGAGGTACCTTCTCATTTCTGCTCTCAATAATAAAAAATGTTGCCTTCCCTGCTATTCACTGAAATTTCTTTATGCGCGATGTAGAGATTTATTATCGATGGCAACATATGTTACTACTCTTGGCCGGCCCCTCAGGATCACGGCCATTAGAATTCGAAGGGATAAACAAGGACCACTGTGGATTTGACCATTGGGACCATGTGTAAGGTCCCTTTGGTGCTCGTCCATGATACGTGAGACGATCTTTGGTATCTCTCATCAAGGGACTTCGAGCCTAGAGCGGCCTTTCCGTAGATATTTACTGAAGACACTCTCGTCTGTACGGCTTTGTTATCTACCTCTTCCTGCGGTTGCTATGCCGTTCAGTTGCCCCAGCAAGTGGGCGGACAGTGGTGAGGTAACACTCTCTGGCGACTTGCTGATCACCATAGATTGTCTCCTATTTGCCGTCATATACACACAAACTTCATCACATGAGATGTGTAACCACGACTGACTTTGATGCATTTAGGTTGGGCGACAAGAATACGTTTGAGCCGACATGTTCTGAACCACCAAGAACTTGACCTCTTCATGTGTCGCATTTGTCCTCCTTTCCCATTTGGAGAGAATGAGTACTATGCCAACAGGTTGATAGTCCGCCCCCACCAATCCAATGACCGGATTATGACAGGGACTAGATCATCATCATTGTACTTCAATTTTGAGAGACATTCAAAGCTAATAATATCCGACGAACTCCCCGTGTCGATTTAGATCGGACTCGCTTATCCGCGATCTTCATCTCGACAACGAGAGGATCATCATGGGGGTGCTTACTCCCTAGATCCTTCTCAAGATGAGAACGTCGGGAAATACCTCCTTGCGTTGGTTTCATTATCAACAGCCATCACCCGGGGCAGTTTGCTTGCATATTCTTTCTGACCTCAACAGTGGGTCCCCAGCGGCAAACCCCCTGAAATCATGTGAACTATCCCAGAGTCGGAATGTTCGCTTTGCGGGGCATCATCCTTAGATAAAGGTTCTTCAGAAACGTTTGATGAGATGCTTCTTCACCTTCCCTTGATTGGCTAAACGATCCATGGTTCGTTGTAATGTGAAGCAGGTCCTCCAGTGACATGGCCAAGTCCTTGTGGAAGTGGCAATACTTAGACTTATCCCGAGTGTCTAACTCGGTCTTGATCGATGGGGGATCTTCGATGTGTACATCTTTGCTAACCTCCTTGTACAAATTGAAGAGATCCTTGGTGTATTCTACGGTGGGGGTGTAGTTGAACTTCTTCTTCTTTCTAGCTGTTCCTTTTTGAGAAGTGCCCTCCTCCTCAATATTCCAGGTGCCCGACCTTTTCTTGTCATGTCCCCCATTTCGTTGGACCTGGTTGCTTTGAGGTTTGGAGGAGAGAATGGTTGCCTTCTCCTTGGCCTTCTTCACGGCGCAGACTTCCTCAGCATGAATCCATGCTTCGGCTTCCCTCATCATTTCYTTCAAATCTTGAACCCTCTGCCTTACCATTTGGAACTTGAAAGGACTATCTTCGTCCAATCCCCGATAGAAGTTATCTAGGATTACCCGGTCTGGTAGATCAGGGATTTGAAGAGTTTCATTGTTGAAACGTTTAACGTAACTCCTTAAGCTTTCATTTGGTCGTTGCTGAATTCTCCCCAAATGTAAGCTGCTTTTCTGCTCTTGGCGATGCGCCATGAAATGATGAGTAAAGAGAACAGCCAATTCATTYAAATTATGGATGGAACCTGTTGGAAGACCGCTGAACCACCTCTGAGCTAATCCCTTGAGGGTAACTGGGAAATATTTACACCACATTGCATCATCTGCTTGGGTGGTCAGCATGAGATGCTTATACATTGRTAAGTGGTCATCTGGATCAGTGGTTCCATCATAAGCATCGATGGAAGGAAATTTGATTTTCTGAGATTGAGTTGCCATCAAGATCGAAGCAGAGAAGGGACTCTTGTCGGTTAAGGAAAGTCCTTGCAACCTTCCCTCCGTCCTTTGGGACGGAAGTCCGACTCCCGCGTTCTGGTTAGCACCGCTTTGGTGATAACCCCCACTTCGGTGGGAACGAACCTCTGGCTCTTGATCTTGATGGCGTTCGGTATGATGACTAACGGACCGATGAGTGTGTCCATGCGTTCTGAGAGAACGATGAGATGGATCAGTGCATAGTGGGGTGGATCCCGTTAAAGAATGTTCATCATCATGAGTAGCTTGCTTAAGCTTCTCGGCCTTCTTCTTTTCAAGAYCCCTTCTTGCGTCTTGGCTCTCGGCCTGCTCTTTCTTCCTCTGGATGATGGTTCTGGCATCCATTGAGGAAGCCTCACGCTCAGACTTCTTCCTCTCGATGAYTGCTCGAACATCTTCGGACTCATGACTATGGTTAGACCTCTCATCATCACCATCATTATTGAAACGAAATGGACCCCTCATTGATTGAGTCCGTGGGGCAATAGAAAGAGGCCTAGGAGTGTTGCGATATCTCCTAGCCTAACTCTTCTCCCTTTCAATGGGAATAATCTGGGTCTCAACATTCTTCCCTTTGTCTCTGGGGGTAGGATGCTTGACCTTGGTAGTCTTGATGTTGGGAATCACAGGGGTACTGTATTCCATGGCCTGAGTGTTAGCAGGAGCTTCACTGCCACCAGCCATTGCTTTTCCTTCACGCTGAGCCTTCAAGCGTGCATTCTCCTCCTTAAGGGCTTGGAGCTGTGCCTTCATGTCTTGCTGTTCGGTAAAACGTTCCAACACCTCAGTCACCCCCGTGCTTATCTCTTTCTTTAGCACATCAAGTGTAACATATCTTCCATCCAAATCTTGGAGGGAGAGCTCTGTTCCCACATAAGGGCCTAGATCTTCCTCACCATGGAAGACCGAGTGGTCAGGGTGATTCTCCCCGTTGGGATTGCTTTCTTTCTCTGAAGATGGAGGAGTGTTCCTCCTTTGTCTGATTTGATCATCTCTTGAAGCCATATCTGATCGCCTCCCCACAGACGGCGCCAAATGTTGTAGCAAGTTTCCGCTTGGCGAGCTACACTATTTTTTTCTGCTTCAGGGTTGAGAGATGGGTGGAGGCTTCCCTTCTATGCTACTTCTAGAGAGCTGATCTTGGTTTTGAACCTCGGAATGGCTTGGCACTTCGAGTTCCTCGCGTCGCCTTAGCACCTGCAAGAAGGAGAATAATCCGTTTCGGATTATCTCCCCTCCGATGCCTAAGTAAGTAAAGGAAGGAGGAAAGTAATAAATGCTAAGCTATATAGAGAGAAGTTAGAGAGATAAACGTCTATACTTGCTTAAGTATGAGTAAATGCTCTCAAATGTATGAAAAAAGTGTGTCAAAAATGGTGCTCCTCAAGGGGTATTTATAGGCTTTTGCCTTACCTCTTGAGGGCGTGGATGTGTGACATTTGTCACCATCCTTGCTTCGTTTTACCTGTTTTGCTTGTTTAAGCTGTTTCCTTTACGGTATTTGACCGATTTTCGGTGAAATGTATACAGATCATCTGCCACTCAACTCATGACATGTGTCACGTAATTCTATGCCACGTTGGATTTCTACGACCACGCAAAACGAGACACGTGGCTTCACGTGCCACATCAGGCTCCGTTTGTTTTGAAGGAAAACAATTTTCATAGAAAATCATTTTCTAGGGAAAATAATTTTCATGGAAAATCATTTTCTAGGAAAAAAGTTTTCCTTTGTTTGTTTGATTAGAGGAAAACTCATGAAGAAAATGAAAAATGTAATAGAAATGAAGGGTGGGGGAATGAATAAGGGAMATGTAAGGAGTTGGGAGGAAATTGTGACATTCCTTCTCTACAAAAGGAAAATGATTTTCCTTTTTCAAAGTGACAGTTTCTCCTTTGAGGAAAATGATTTTCCACCCCTTTCCAAAATAAAAAAGGAAAACTAAAACAAGAACAAAAATCATTTTCTGGGAAAATGTTTTCCGTCAAAATAAACCGAGCTTAAATTGAAATTTTCAAAATTGACAAATGCTGTCATTAAAAAACAAACGAGGAAGTATTTCTTTGTAAATTTTGAGGATTTTGTATAACAAGAATTAATTTAGAAAGTCAAAATAAGTAGTTGACCTAGTTGTATATTACTTAGAAAGAGGAATACTCGGCTGATATACTTTGAAATTTCGCAGTACCTTCTTTCTGTTTTTGTGTCTTTCTCACCTCAGGTCCCCTCGATCCATCCAATACTTCCTCACAAATTCACAATTACATACAATCCCAGTATATTCACAATTATTCTTTATTTTTCGGTCGTTTTCAAAAGGTGACCAATTCAATTTTATTCAAATATTCGAGAACAAACCCTAGATTTTGCAGCAACAAATCAACATTTGTTGCAGAACAAAATTCTACTGTAACAGAGAAATTTAACGATGCAGCGAATCTTCGGTGCTAAGAAGCAGAAAGATCCTCCTCCTTCAGTTCAAGATGCTTCTGATCGGGTATTTTTTTCTTCTTTTTTTTGTTTGATTGAATTCTTATTTTTTCCGAGTTTCAATTTGTTGTGAATCTAATTGCAGGTTCTGATGTATTGAATTTGAATTAGGGTTTTTAAACTTTTGTGAATTTGGTTTGTTTCGATTTTAGTTTTAGGGTTCGGTGTTTTTGTATTTGATTGTTGTTGAATTGTATAAAGTTAGTTTTGAGCTCTGGCCTACTTCTTTTGGCGCTTTATGTGAAATTTTGAAGTTTGATATGTTTTTTTCCTCTGAATTTTATGATTTTGCACTACAATAGTTGAGAAGAATTTAGCTCTTATACTCTATGCTTTGAGTTTGCTTTAATAAGATATAACATTTGAGCTCTCAGTTGATTATTATCGGATTCTTTTGAGTTGTAAGTTATCATTCTTTGCCCTTGATGTTCATAAACCCATATGTTTTCTTGTATTGCTGAAATTGTATTATTATAACAATGTAATTAAATTCATAAATAAGGATGGAAGAACCTTTATTCATGTTTGAGTGTATTATAACAATCAAACTTAATTAATAAATTTCTAATGATGATAACTAAGTGCCAATGGCAGTGTAACCTGAAGCTTTAGCGTTTGACAGCATAGAATTTTCTTTATAGTGTTGCATGTGCCTTTACTCCATCGTTATTTTGTGACTAATTTGTTTGTATTGTCATCTCGACGTTTCCATCCTATATTTTACCAGATCAACAAAAGAGGGGAAAGTGTCGATGAGAAGATCAAAAGGCTTGATGCTGAATTAGCTAGATACAAAGAACAAATTAAAAAGACACGGCCTGGTCCTGCTCAGGAAGCTGTAAAAGCTCGAGCAATGAGGGTCCTCAAGCAAAAGCGGATGTATGTTCCTTGTTCTCATTTTCTATTTGATACAACCGACCTTTATCGGTTTCTAACTAATTTGCTGGTGAAATTCTGTGTCAAATTTTATATCTTAATATTTTACATGCTGCATACAGTATCAAGTTATTAGCTTTTTTTTTTATTTTGTCTCTTTCTCTTTTTGAGTTTGCGCGCTTATTTGTTACATTACAATTTCATGTGCTGTGATTATGTGTGTAATATTTTGTCATCAATGCACTTTTAAACTCCTGTCAAATGAAATTTTGGCCTCAACTCTTGATCTCCATTGATTCGAGCAACATGCTTTATGCAGATTGGGAATTGATTTCTTGTTTAATGACAATCTTTTTGTGGGTTGTGGGACACTGGGACAAATTTGAGTGCTTTAGATTTGGATGATACTCTTGGTTTTCTTTGCTATTGGCTGCCTAGTGTAGAAAATCATTTCCTTTCCTTAAAACTTGTTCTAAATTTCAATTAATCTTTTTGTCCTTCTAAGATTGCAACGTTTCACTCTCCACTATCTCCTAAATTCGTATTTGATCATCTATATCCTTGGTTGTATTTGGTAATTTTTTTTTATGAATTTAATATATTGATAGTATATGTTGTAATGATTCAACAAGATCTTACATGACTATATTTTAATTATGTATTAATAAGTTTTTGCGGTCAAAATTTGCGAAGTTTGCCTTCCAAAATGCTGCAATCTTAGTGGGATAGAGGGAGTACATTTGAAGACCTTTTGCATTTAACCTTCTGGGGCTGGAAGCCTCTGAAAGTCATAGCTGTGTAGTATTTTTTCATTTGCCAATGATAACGGTAGACTATTTTGCAAGGTCATATTCTGCAAATGGGAATTTAAAAACCTATTATTAATGTTGCTCTTTCATTAGAGTACTTAATGTAGATTGCAGATGTTTTGTTGAGAGCTTGATAGTGCATCTGTGCCGACTGTGCATGTACTTATGCATGTCCACTGACTTGCTAAATAGTATTTTGTGAATCTAACATTTCAATTTTCCTGTATTTTTTATTGTGGGCAGGTATGAAGGGCAGCGTGATATGCTATACAACCAAACATTTAATCTTGATCAAGTTTCGTTTGCTGCAGAGGGTATCAAGGATGCTCAGCAAACTGTGAGTATTTAGAAAGTGATGCAGTTTATTTTAGTCTATATGCGTTTTATGTATGTTGTTGGTTTGGTATATAGGTTCATTATGTTCACAAAGTTTTTCCTTAGTGAAGTTACTTGTAAATCTTATGGAAGCTATACTTTTTATGGAAGTACATTGACCCAGAATATTATAAAAGTTGCTCAGTTGGACATTCGATGCTTATTGGAGTTGGACATGGTGGTATATAACTATATATTGATGCCTTTGAAGTTTACTAACAACATCAAACATGGAGTTTGCATCTCATTGTCCACATAAGTTTAACTGTTTGCAACATCTTTGTTATGCAATTGGGTAGTTGTATTCTAGATCCTAGCGCTAGATGCTTGCAAGAGTATATTATTGCTCATTTCTGTCTCTTTCTCATTAATCGTTTTACCAACTTTTAGGAATCGTAAAGCCTGTGAATCTGACTTTGACGATAAGCAGTTGTATGGTCTAGAATATTTTGTTCTTTTGTTTCTAGGGAACTTCAAGCCTTGATCTTTCCAGGGTCTTTGAGATTACGCTGTTTTAAGGAATGCATTCTATGTTCACATGTAGTGGTCGTCTTTTTTAAATAATTACCATGAAAATATTTGCTCGTCTTGGTAGCATTTTTCAGGGAATGGTTCAAGTCAGTTCAAGTGGTCGATGTCCGGATTATTCTGCCTACCTCATCAGAGGTAGGAGACTTTGTTTTTTTTTTCCTTTGTTTTCTTGGTAAATTGAATTTTTATAACCATATGTGAGCACATAGAGGAATACAAGAATGGTCAGCTGAGTAGCTGACTAGTTGGTGAAGCATCAGCATCTTTCCAACATTAAATCAAGACAGTACAACCATTGTAGCTAGTAGTGCAGCACCTTTACTGATGTAGCTTACATCCGTACTATTGAGTTTCTTAACAGAAAAAAAAAAGAAAGATGAAATTGCTTATTGAGTCTCACAAAAAATACTAGTCTACCCTCTGCAAATTTTTCAATTTCTTTTTTTTTTTTTTTTCCAAATATAGCCATCCAGTAGAGTAATAGAGTTGCTGCTGTCCAGTTTTTCTATTGAAACTTGAAAGCTTTGGCTGCTTTGTGAATTTAAAGTTTTTTGGTGCAGTTGGCACAAGTCTAGCATACATATGGCACCACTGAATTTCTTTGGAAAAACAAGAAAGAAAACCAACCAGCAAGAAAAATACACTAACCCACACAAACATATTGCTGGAGCAGAAGTTTCAAAAAGGAATATTCTCCAAGTGGCTTTGTTACCCATTTGCTACGAAATGATTGTTCACGTTTGTAATGGTAAATTGAGGGGCAGCAAATCCAGCAATATAGATTTACCATTAGGGTCTTGATGAAAATACTTGGAAGCTCCTATTATTTTCTGAAAATTTGAGTAGTGTTATTCAGCAACTTTCTTGGGTAAGACATTTTGACCTTTGAGGTAATAAGTATGAACCCAACAAATCGAAAGTTCATTTTCCCTATGTTGCTAATTCCATAAGGGGTCGTTTGGTTTGCAAAGTGGTATGGATTTGGAATGAGAAATGAAACCGATATGGTATGGGGTTGGAACTTCGTACTTAATTCCATGCGTTTGGTTTTATTTAGGAATTAGTTTTCTTCTTTTGTTTTATAACCTAATGAATTGGTATGAGTCATTCCCACCTCTCCCCTTAGGTATCAAAGCCCTCTATACCTTGGGGATTTTAGGTATGGGTTTAGAAATTGAAATTTTAATAAACAAACACTATGTTTGGATTTTAGTCATTCTAAACCCATACCTCAAACCTTGTATGCTTGAACAAAATACTCCCTAAATGAATATAGATTGTAACCTTGTTGTATGGAATAAGAGAGGCGTTTTTCAAACCCCAACCGGATGTTTGGTATGTAGGAATGAGAGTTTGAGACTTTGAAGATTAGAAGATCGGATTGTGAACGAGAATAGGAATTCAGAAAATTATGCCCTACGCCTTTGTTTGGATAGAAATTGGAATAGGTTGGGAATAAATTTGAAAATTACTAAATCATTCTTACAATTATCATTTACTTTAATGATATATCAGCCATGTGTTTTCCTATTGCCCTTTCTAATGAGTAATACTAACTACCCTTGACCCCTTGTTATTTTTTTTTTTTTTTTGTGGTTGTGTTTGTTTCTTTCTTGTTTTTTTTTTTTTGGGGGGGGGGGGGGGGGAGGGGGGGTGGGCGGGGTTGTCGAATAATTTTCCATCCTGATTCCCAAAGAGTCAAAGTGTCCCATGGTCCATACTCGGGTGCGTATACCCGTGTCGGACATGGGTACATTTCCAACTGTCTAATTTACAAAAAATGACCTAGATTTTAGCCCAAAATGAAATGTCCAAGTGTCAAGGGTCCGACACGGGTACTTAGGTAAAATGAAGAGTCCACGTAACATAGGTTACATCTTATAAGTTGCACTCTTCCCACATAACGAATAAGATTTGACGCCCAATCCCAATTAGAGAGATTTCCCAAAAGGCCATTGAACTTAGTTATAGGCTTTTTGCAAATCAATTTTCATCATAAATCTAGGTGAGATGTTTCTTCTGTTCATTTAATACTTTATGGCTAAGAAAGATATTGTCAAATATTCACACTTCCTTTGACAAGAGCAGATTGGCTCTTCCTAATAAAGCAATAATGTGAGGGAGAATTAAAAGTAATCTATTAGTGAGAACTTTTGACATGATTGTGTGTAACACTGTATAGCAAGCAAATTTGTGAAATTCTGACTTGCAGCATTGAACTTTATTTAGGGACATTAAGGTAAATGTGATACATTTTACCTACCTGAGTTCTCTTTGTTTATGAAATCGTTTTGCTTTCTTTTGTCAGATATGTGGTTGTATGCTGCTTGCCATTGAGATGTCTTTGTTTCATGAAACATGCCTTCATGAGAGTATATCAGTATATGGGTTTTGTTATTATTGAAGATTTTTTGCTTTCAACATCTGATGCCTTTTGCCCTGTGTTTTTCTTCAGATGTCAGCGCTGAAAGTGGCAAATAAGGACTTGAAAGGAATGATGAAGACAGTTAAAATTCAAGAAATCGATGTAAGCTAATTGCATATTTGCTTTAACCTTTTGAAGTTATTATGGAGAATGGTAAATTTCAGAGTTATCGATTTGCTAAGCGATTTACTTATTATGTAGAACCTGCAAGATGAGATGATGGACTTGATGGATATGAGTAATGAGATTCAAGAGACACTTGGAAGAAGCTATAATGTGCCTGATGACATTGATGAGGATGACCTGATGGGTGGTAGGTTCTTAGAAGTGTTACAGTTATCTTGTTTAAAAATACTATTCTAAGACTTTGCAGATCACATATTATCTTTTGTAATGTTGCTCGTTTGCAGAGCTTGATGCTTTAGAATTAGACATGGAATCGGAGAGTCAGGGGGTTCCTTCTTATCTTCAGTCTGAACCTGATGTTGAAGAAGAGCTCAACTTGCCAGCCGCTCCTACTGGACCCACTGGTGTCCCACCTGGAAGAGCCACTACTCAGGTAAACTGTTTACTATTTCTGAGTCTGCATCTAGTAATGTAAGGGCAGCATGAGTGTTGAATCAACATAAGTGTCAAATCAATACTCAGTTTCTAAGTTTTAGAAAAGCAGCATTGAGTAATTTTTCAAATGCACCTTGGCAAGTGACTTAATCACAACTTATTGTTATTTCTGGAGTATTCAGAGATATTACTTAATGTTTTGTTTACTAGAAACCAAGTGTTTGTTCGATTATTCATCGCAAATAGGTAAAAATAAAAAAAATAAAAAAAAAAATCAAATTTCATGGTAATTTGCCAAAGGTAGTCATTTTCAATAAACAGTAGTGATTATGGGACTTGGAACTTTCATGGGAAGTTGAATTTCAGAGGAAATAGACGGTTCTATTCTTTTGTTGGTTGACAAATTCAAAATGGTGGGAATTTGAAATTTCTAGCCACTTCCCGTGTAATGGAGGAAGTTAATTACCCAAGGGCTAGTTAAACAAGTACCTAGGAATTTTTGTATCCCATATACAGCTAAACAAGCACAAATCATGGGAAATTAATCACCTATTATCCTGTCATTCAATCAAAATTTTCATTTGTAAGATAATTTCTTGTGAAATTTCCAATACAATCAAACAAACACTTTATCAATTTTAAGGCATGGAAGGGAGGATCAATTGCAGTTAGTTATTTACTGTTGGCTTAATCTTGTCTCTTTTTTCTTTCACAGGAGGATGAACTGGGCTTGCCTCCGGTACCACGCGCATCCCTTCGTACTTAAAGGGATGATGGTAATTAGAAGTGGTTGACTAAACGACTATGGCGTTGGGTTGATAGACTTCGATAGCTCCATGTGCAGGAAATTGATGTAATCACTATTGCTCCAATTTTTTCGGGTGTTATTACCTGTCTTCTTGATTTTTCTTTTGTTGGGGGTTGGAAGGAGGGATTTGGAAGGTTGGTATTGAAATGTGTGAAATTCTATTTTACAATTTTATCTGTAATAAAGTGGTGCCAGTGTATATTAACACTAATGAAGGTATATAGAGAAAAGAAAATGTTAATTATTTTGTTCATGTAAATATGTGGTGCTTTTTACGTGTATTATATTTTCCTGCCACTTGAAAAAACTGATGCGAAGAAAAACTTTTGCTAATTGAAATTTCCAATAGCGTATGGGTGATTTTTTTTACAATGGAAAAAAGCTGACATTTAGGCTCCGTTTGTTTTGACGGAAAACATTTTCCCGGAAAATTATTTTCCTCCTTGTTTTAGTTTTCCTTTGTTTGTTTTGGAAAGGAATGGAAGAACATTTTTTTCAAAGGAGAAAATGTCACTTTGGAAAAGGAAAATCATTTTCCTTTTGTAGAGAAGGAATGTCACAATTTCCTCCCAACTCCTTACATCTCCTTTATTCATTCCCCCACCCTTCCTTCATTTCTATTACATTTTTCATTTTTTCATGAGTTTTCCTCTAATRAAACAAACAAAGGAAAACCTTTTCCTAGAAAATGATTTTCCATGAAAATTGTTTTCCCTAGAAAATGATTTTCCATGAAAATTGTTTTCCTTCAAAACAAACGGAGCCTTAAGTTCTCTCCAAAACAATCCCGGGAAATTCAAAACAGTGCATGTTGTGCAAAATATTTATATGGAGTAACTTCCTTTTTTTTTCAATTTCTCTGATGTCCTGCAATGTAGGACTTGTCCTTGCAATTAATTTGTATATGAACTTGGTTAAGCATGCTGAAGCCCTTCTTTTTTCCCTCTAGAAATAGCATGGTGTTTATGTAAAGCCTTTGTCGTCAAGGTGCCCTCTTGCGTTGTAGTGTTGTCAATATTAAGATACCAAGTGACCCTGTAGACATTAGGCCAAACTTTCGATATCCAAAACTGCCCTATTGCACGGAGCCACGGACTTAACTCTATAGTGGTGTTGTCTCGATGAGAAAATGCAATTTCCTGTTTAACAGTCTTGCTTTTAAGATGGGTTATGGTAGATCCTCCCGAAAGTTCTAAGCTTCGAAGAACACCATAGAGATATAGGTTACCTCCTTCCATCAAAATCTTGCACCGTTCTTTTTAGATTGCTTGCATCGTCTGCACAAAAACCCCCACTTGGTTGTTGTCATCTTCTTGCAGTCGTCGTCGTAGAAATCTACACCAACTAGTGATCCACTCAGTTAGGGGAATTTCTCTGTCGTTTTTGACAATAATGCCTAAATGTCCACTTTGCCAATTTCTTTGTGTGATTGGGCAATCGCTAAAGAGGTGAGGGAAAGTTTGTGTAGACCCTTTGCTATGTCAAGCCACATAAGGAAAAACCTTCAACCTTTGGGAATCCCCCTTTTGCCATTTCCGCGCCTAGTGGGAGAGCATCATTCACTAATTTCCAGATAAAAACCTTGTTGTCGTTTGAGATCTCGATCCTCCAAGGCAAAACTCCTATCAACTTTCTCTTCTCTTGATGGGCTCTCAAGACCCTCTTAGTGTGTCGTATCCACTCTTGATTGTATAGAGCCCAGTTTCAGTTCTGGTCCAATATAAAACATCATCCATATCAGTTTTAGGTGGATGAATGTCAAGAATAGCATCCCTTGTATGTTTGAGTTAATGATCATATTAAGAATCGCCTTCTCTCAGAAGGTTGATTTTTCCTTATGTGATCAATTGTTGGAGTCTAGCATCTGTAAAATTATCACTTAAGACAGGGTGTTACCCCAAACCCAAGATCTCCTTTCCTTGTTGTTTTACAATCCCCGTGGCCAATGACCCAGCTGCAACCTTGTCTTAGAATTTGAAGTCCTTTCTTGTTGTCATTCCATCCCCAGGACCCAACTTTCTTTTCCCACATCTAGGTGAATTTTAGAAAGCAAGACATTTTTAGTTGTAAAAATTTGCCAACCCTATTTCATAAGATGCGCCCGGTTGAACTTAATTAATTTAGACTCGAATTCCTAGTCCTCCTTGCTCTTTAGGTCGTGCAATGTGCTTCCAGCTCCTTTAATGGGTGGATTTTTCACTTTTAACCTCGGAGAATCAGAATTTAGCTACAAACTGATTAATAATGCATTTACCAATACCTTTTGGGATCTTGAAAACTGAGAGAATGTGATTACCCATGGCTATCAAAATCGAGTTTAACAGAGGAAGACGACTTGTCGGCGAGAGAAAAATAAAATTCCAACTTCTAAGTTTGTCTTCCAATTTCATAACAAGACTCACAAATATCTCTTTCTTCGTCAACCCAAAATCCGCGGGGATTCCAAGGTAGGTATTAAGAGACGAACGAAGAGGTATTTTTAAAGTGGAATGTAAGAATTCCTTCTTTTCCTGTGCACAATTTGGGTTTACCATGATAGCATATTTCCCTTTGTTGATGCATGGCTAGATGTTATGCAGAAGGTGTGTAAAATCGTATTAAACGATGAACAAGCCTCCTTAGAGTAGTTGAAAAAGAAAACAACATCATCCGCGAAAATAAATGTGAAACGGAAGGGCTTGTCTTACTGCCCTTATACCTTTGAAAAGACTTCGAACTTGGTTTGCAACCATATGATCAAGGTTCTCCATGCAAAGAATAGACAAATAAGGGGCCAGGGGGTCTCTACCCCTGTTTGAGTCCGTATGTTGGAATGAAATGTAGGGTAGCTACCCCGTTGAATAACACGTTGACTATCGCTACGTAATTCATGATGGGATTAACCATTGTTGATGGGAAATTCATTTTCTCCATCACCGCCCTCAGAAAGTTCTAGATTACTCGATCATAATTCATGATGAGATAAAAAAAACGCCACAAAAACACCCAAAACGGATCCTTGAAACGCCTTGAAAACGAACCCTAAACTAGCCTAAAACATGCCACTATTGTTGCGCCAAAATAGCATGCACTTGAAATGCCGAAAGCGGTGGAAAAATCCCTACGTGATCAAGAAGCAAAACCCACTATTGATCGAACAACCATAATCGTACCTGCAAGCTGCCTAAAAACACGCTTGGAGGAACAACCACTCTACGTGTTCCACTTTTTTCTAGTTGTTATATGTGTTTATCAATCGAGAATACTTTCATTGTGGTATTGATGATGTCTTAAATTAGGCTTAAATGTGACGATTACGATGAGTTAACTGCAATGGAGAGTACTAAATTTTTCAAAGTTGCAAATTCAGTACTACTATAGTTAAAAAGTTGCATATTGAGGACTCATCAACTTTTAGATATCTTTACCTCTCGAAACACATTAAAAAGCTTTTAGATAGGTTTATCTCTTACAATAGGATTTTTTTTTACGAGACCTCTTACAACAAGTTAAAAAGCAAATAATTAGTTTTTTAAAGTAAAAACTTTAATGTGTTTTTCTTCAACTAAAATATAAGCACAATTTGGTCTCTAGTTCTCCCTCAATTATATTGCACCAAATTATTTCAATTCCTTCAAAATTGACGGCAAAGAAGGAGATGGGTGCTAGCTTATCACAAATATTTTTGAATGTTATATAATATCGATTAGCTTCCCTAAAAAAACAAAATAATTAATGAAAATCAGAAAAACTTGAATACTCAATTGTTTAGAAAACCTTTTCTTTTCTATTGGAACCCTTAAAATTATTGAATGGAAATCATCATACATCAATCATTAATGGATAAAGAAGTAACAATAAAGGTGAATTTTAACTTAATTATAACATCTGAAATGAGAAAATATTGTATGTATTATATTAAATAAATAATACTTTAGAGTTTTCTTTATAAAAATTAAATAAAAAAATTAGTTAAGCTACAATAGCTTATATGACCTAGAGTCCCCAACATGCAACTTTAAAACTGTTGGATCGACTGAACAATCAATACAAGAGGGGGGGGGGMGMGTGAATTGTATTTGAGGAACTTAAGTGTCTTTTCGCGGAATTAAAAGAAACTTAGTAAAAGAAACTCGAGCAAAGAGAATTTCCAAACACAGAAACTCTCAAGACAAACGCCAAGAGAGGAAAAACTGTGGCCTAATGCAAACAGGACTTCGTCTTTATTATAATAGGATCAAACACCTAATTACAATCTAAGACCCTCTTTCTCAGTTCAATAATGAACTTCTTGAACCCTTGCAACCAACCCCTCTGTTGGTTACACACTCTATCACTTGATTTCTATGAAATCCCTCGGCTATGATTTTCTCTCACAACCCCTTGCTTTAACCAATAGATCAAGCACTTTTACAACTCAATAAGACTTAAGACATGACACTGGTATGAAGAATAAAGCTCTAATTTTTCTTTGCTCAAAGTGTATGTAATGATTTATTAGGGGATAGTATTTATAGGTTAATTGTTATGAGTCGTGGAAGTTAAGCAGTAACCCACTATCACACTACATCATATTTTGTAGGAGGAGTGCATGGTGGAACTTGACTCCAACGGTCACAAACACACGATTACCACTTCCAGTTTAAGTCCGTTGAATAGCTCCCTATTTTTGCTCAATTAGTTTACGTGATAAGCAAGCATATTCAATCCAAACTAACTTCACCTATTTTAAGGAAAACAATTTTTGCAAATACTTGTTTTAACCGGTTTTCCAAAAATCCTTTTCATAGATATTTTTATCATATTTCAAAGTATATAAGGTATAGTTATTAAAAGTTAAAATACCAGAATTTAATCCTTAATGATTTTAAAAGAAGATTTTATTTTTTATTCCAAAACTTTACTAAATAAATTTATTGAAGAACTTCTTTTCATGAATCACTGGATTAATTTCTTTAATAGATTAGCTTACAAACTATATCCTAAAATACTTCTTAATCCTATGAGCTAATTCTTCATGCCTTAATGTCAAGTGTACAATAAATCTAAAATACAATCCTAGACCTACTGTACCAAATACTCGAATACTTGTTTTAGGCTATTGCCAAGGAACTCGAGCTTTCCAACTTGTGAGCTTCTTCCTTGAGCTRAGGTTGATGCTTCCAATAGTCCCGGGAACTTCTTCCTTCTCCTAAGGATATCCTCTTCCCTTTAAGAGTCCTTGGACCATCAACACCTACAATCACAACACTCAATCACACACATCAGATAACACTTATGAATTGGCCATTCTTCGTTTGTTGTGTCATTCATCAAAACTCTTAGGGTTCAACAAAAACTTTAGTACTCCGTACTCAATTTGCAAATTTGAGCAAAGTTGAGTACTCGTACTATTCATTCTACTTAACTCATGTCACAATGGTCTACATTAGTGGGTTTAAAATATTATCTAAATTAGACTATAATATTGCCTAAAACATTAAATCTCAATTGACTCGCATTGAAAGTAAATAAGGGATAACTACAATTATTTTATTTTTTTTTACATTTTTTAGCGAAGAAGTGTAAGGGTGTAAACAAATAAATTAGACGATTTTTTTTAACATAAACAAGAAATAGATTAAATGCTTCTATTCTTTAAATTATTGTCCTATTTGTTCATTTACACTGAACTTTCTCCACAAAAAACAAAAAAAACCATGATAAATCAATAGTAGAATCTTTTTGCGTAATGGAAAGAGCGAGTTAAGATTGTAATTGATGAGTACTCAACTTTCAACTATTTAAGGATGGAAGTGGGTAGTACGTACTCAACTTTTATTTTTAATCAATTGGGTACTATATCACTAATACCGTTAATTGATCAGTTAAGTATTGCATTGATAAAAGGAAAATGTTGTTTAATGCTTGATAATAAAAACGTAAAAAGTTGAAATTCATTAATAAAATTATACAAATTGTTTCCTTTTGAATTAAATTAAGTTCTTTACATTTAAATAATTACTATATATTAGCACCCAAAAAAAAAAAAATTACGGTACGTATTTTATCAATGATAGGACTAAAGGTTGAACTATTTGGTGAAACTTATTGTTGAATTGTGATTCTATTAAGTTTTATCTATGCATATTATGAATTTATAACTTACATTATGTGTATTTTCTATGGTTCAAATTGTTTAATTAGTATGTTATAATAGGATTGGGTTTAAGTTATTTATTTAGTTATCAAATTAAACGTTGAAATGAGTAAATAGCAGTATGTATATTATGAAACAGGAGGAGTACTATATTATTATTGTAGACACCTAAATGTGTCTCCCCAAACGAGTAATCCGTGATGAAACATACCGCGTCTCGCGAATGTTTCGACTCAGAAAAGATGCTTTGAACTCACGAAAATTGAAAATACGTGAGGTCATACTCGGAACTATTGAGCAAAGGACAAATAAAAGGGGCAAAAAACATTTTCTTCTATTTATTTTAATTATTTTCTATTTTTAGGTTTTCCWTTCTATTTTTAGGATTTTTTATATTGGTGATCTCCATAATTTCCAGTTTTCATTGCATTCTTCACATTTTTCTGAGCTCACCAGTATTTTTAGATTATTTTTCTGATTTTTCTACATTTTTCTATGATTTTTATAAGTTTTTATACGCAGTGAGAAGAAAATACCAAAAAAAATACGCAAAATACACAAAAAACATACTCCGAAAATACGTGGAACCTTCTAGAACACTCTAGAACTCCTTGCTTGGAGAGCAAGGGTGTCTAGGTGCGTCGAATCAAGGAAATCACGAATAAAATCGGAGGAAATCAAAATATTCGAGGTTTTGGAAACACATATATACGCATAGGGCAGCGTATATACGCAGAGCCTGCGTATATACGCACCCTCTGCGTATATACGCAGGCACATGCGTACTATACGCAGCTCCTCTGCGTATATACGCAGGTTTTGCGACCCTCGTTTTTTCCCTCGTGCCTATAAATACATGCCTACCTTGCTCAGTCCGGGGACACGATTTTCAAGACACTTCTCATTCTGTCTCTCTCGTCTCTAACTTACGTATTCTCTTCTCACTCTCTCAAACACTCTAAACCACATTCGTTCTTGAGTTCTAAGCATCGATCTGTTCGATTCAACAGCGAAATAAGGGTATAAATCTGAGATTACTCACCCTAAAAACATCTTTTTGACTCTACTTAATTCCTTTTGTCACTTTTATTTGACTAATTCTATATTGCGAGTTTAATTAAATCAACACAATGTAGAAAAACTCACCTTTTAATTGATTCATGTAAATATGTAGGATTGTCACTCATGTTTCAAATCGTTTTCATTAACACTTATTATTATTATCATTATCTTGTTCACAATTCATTATTATGCATATCGTTATTGTCAACTAACATGTTTCTTTGTCTTGATTAGTATTCGATCAAAGGATGTCTCTTTTAGATTTTGCTTTAACGATTTGTCTTATCTGCAGTGACAAGGTGAGAAGGACACACATATATATTATCATGCTTACTAACCCTTTTTTTGATTTGTCCCCATGCTTCTGAATAATATCTATCACACTTGTATAATTGCTTAAACAAGACCGGAATTCAATGGCGTATCACATATAAAGTCAGATAATAACATGGACGACCGGTTTTCTAAGCACCTTGTTAATATGACTAACAATCAAATGATCGCCTTGTCCATTGCGTAGAAGTCTTGGTGTTGTACATAATAGCAACCCACCTAGTAATTAGTGCGCTTTCAAAGTCAAATCGATAAGTTTTCTTGAATTCAATTGTTATGATTTATGGAATACAATGAGACCGAGTAGCATAGAGGCCGCAGGTAAGCCAAGCAAGGCCCAACCCAAGCTAACATCGGGCGGGACAATATGAGGTTACACTGAATGTCATCAATAGTCCCAGTCATTACACTCTAGAGCACTCCTCCAAACCCGACACGTAATTGGGCAATTAGAGCAATGGACCTTAGTTGTTGTGCCGCGACCCACTATAGACCTTATGGCGCACACTAGGACAAGCCACAATGTCACAAGGCATAGTGCCCGCGACACGACAAGGCCAGCCCAGCCCGGAGGTTGCATAGTCCCACCACACCAACAATCCTAAAGGGAAAACGTCCCGACAACAGTTCCGTATGAAATTATGGACAACAAGTGGTGTGATCTTGGGATCCCTCCTTAACAAACCTTTCTTCGGACGAACACACCCAACGCAATATACTATCAATGTGCGCAGATTTTCCCTCAATGTGCCCCTAGAATTGCTTCACATTCCGAGAAATTCTGTGAGCACCCTAAAGAATCTGATCGTTCACAGCCCCCCCTCTAGAGGCGGGTACCGACCAAGACCCTACAATTATGCGTTTTTTTTTGGCGGGACCCCGATTCAACTAACGGGAGATTAAATACATCATGGAAATGCACCAGTCTTTCCTGACATGACATGTATTTCCGGGTGGACAAAAACTGAACAATTAGTCTCCGCTAAGTCATCAGTATATCCTCATAAATCCCAATGAGTACATTTTTAGCATTGGATGGCTAGACCACTTAATGTGAGATCCCACAAAAGGAGGACACAAAGGTCTCTATAGGTGGCACGGTCTCAAATGAGTGGCGTTCAATACTGCCGGAATGGTGTCATTTGGTTCTAATCGCCTCAGAGATTCACCACAAGTAAAAAAGACGCGGAGAGAATATTAACCTTCGGAGTTAGCAATGCCTCTGTCGTAGGGACTTAGGCGAGATTATTGCACTCTAGTGGATCTAAGCGGTATCCTCCGCGTAAACCCATCGCCCATCTGGAATAGCCCCAGTATTTTCGTCCCAATGTGTTACATCTCCCAAGCGTGAATTGTTTGCCTAGAGAGAATTCCTGGACCAGAGATTCCGAGCGGTATCTCGGCCAGTTACCATCCCGAACCAATGTTGTGGATGGGCGAGTATTGGTGGCCCGAATCAAATGGAACCCGCATGCGTGCTTAACTTACTACTTCCCAGACGCTAATAATGAGGGTCCCTACACTATCAGCAGCGCTAATATATCTCTCATGACCGACCATAAATTAGCTGTGGACTATAGAAATCCTACTACTGCTTACCTAAGTCTGAAGTACCTAATCCATTTATTGAGTTATGTGTTTTTACAATACTGAATTTCACTTGTAGAGACCCTTTCTTGTTTAGGAACTTGTTTGGACTCTTCTTTCAAGTACACGAAATCCTAAATCCTCCACCAACTAAACCGGCTAGCCCGCCTAAGACCAATAACTATGGTTGCACATTGCACATTTGCGAAAGTTTCTGATGCCAGACCCAAATTCCAGTCCTAGGCCCATTATCCAAAATCCAGATTGTCAGAAGTCCCACATCCCACACACTACGAGCTTATCCTTAGAAGTGCTGACTATAGTTCGACGTGCGCAATCCAACAAGAGATCTCTAATAATTTTGGAACTGACTATAGAATTCGACCCTTTTAACGTCTCCTCCTTAAACCGTAAAGTTAGGTCAATGATCAAAATCTTAATTCACATAGAACGCTTAAAATCTGAATATTGAAGGTGATGAACAGTTTTCCAAAGCTAACACCCCGGAGACCCCTACGCAGTTAAAAGTCTGGACCGACTTAGTTGAACAAACACCGGAGAGAGCCTTGAAGCTGAATTAGGTTCGCTTCAACTTCAAATCTAAGACCTTAAAAACTGAACTAGGTTCGCATCATAGACTCACCCTAGGATACTTTATCAAGCTAGGCCGAACCATTCAAATTAATTCAACGAGTCGCGCTGTCCACTACGGGTCTATTTAGCACCGGTGTAAATCCCTCCGCGATAAGGCCCCCTCTTAGGTTTGAATGCTTTCCTCGAGTCTAGCACCGTTAATCCACCATGTCATTAGGCTACCCCTCCAGCCCACAATCTTCAAGTCTAACTGTGTCGAGGGTTCTTCCGAGTTTCCGTTGTCCAAAGCCAGAACGCTGCAAGACTCTGATTTGGTTGTGTCTCTTATAAGTTTTCAAGTAAACCAATCTTTTGTTTCGGGTTCAGATCAGTTGTTAATATGTGTCTTAGAATCCGAGACCTTCCGAGTGCAAACCATAAGCCTATCACAGACTAACAGCAAAAACCTTAGTCTCATTGGAGGGCCTAGAAGTCCTCTACCGTGTTCGAGGCATTTACCCAGTAACAAGAAGCCGAGGAAAAAACCCGCGCCGACGCGGACCGCGCTCCCCCTGATGCAACCAGCAGACACTTCCATGGCAAACATCGAACAGACAGATACTATAATTTCTCTCGAGTGTACATAAGAAAAAGAGCATCGAACGATATCGTTCAAATTCTCTCCTTCTGAGTGTAATTGCCGCACAGTATATAAAGCAGGCTTATTTTTCGGGGAGTAGCTGAAAATACAGAAATGAAATGTGGTTACCTCTCCGAGGAATTTAAAAGAACCCTAATCGGTACCAAATCAAATGCACGACGGACTTGGACACCCCGAAAAACGATGCGGTGGAGACACCACTCCCTCCTCCGCAAGACTGAGACGGAAAACCCGAACAAAGAGAGCCCCGTGGGAAAAGCAACATACCAGAGAGGTTGAGTCCTCCAAGGTGGAGAATGTCCGAAAAATTTCAGTATCAAGGGCCCTCGTGTGCTGATTATGAGATTTAAGCGGCCAGCTTCCTAAGGAAAAGTTTTCCGCGAAAAAATCATCTAGATTGTTGCCCCGCACAACAAAGTATGCTAGTAGGCCGTATACTCGGAAGTATTTTCTCTCAGTTGGATTAATAACCCCATACTCTTTCTATCCGGCAGCTTCAATATTTCTTTTTCAATGTCCCACTTAAAGGACTTCAAATGACATACAACAGCGTATTTCACTCGTCAGGCATTGGTACTGTTCCCATGTGAGCCATTGAACAACCCATACACCGAGTGCGCAACCGGCTCGCCCGGTTCAAGACCCTGAAATCAAGCCAAGCTCGATGATTGGGGAATATATCAAACACGAGTTCCAATATGAAAGCTCCCGGAAAAATAAATTGTACAGGGAGAACAAGTATTTCGCCCATGCTTCCCCGTTGGGTGTCTTCTCTTCGCCTGAACTGAATTAGTACGTATTTTTCCGGAAAAATGAGGCGCACCAACCGCCAAAGCCTCGAGAAGAAGAAATTACCATCTTCTTGTTTATGACCTTTCGCTCTAAATAGTTTACGGAGGGAGAAGAACGAGCGAGCATCTCTCTCGAAAATGACCAATCGAAAGAATTTCGGAAATTAAATGTCAAAAGGGTTGCCTCCGTGTTTTTTCGATTTAGTACGTATTTCCGCCGTAATTTAGATCCAGAGAAGAATCCTATACCGAATCAGCAATGATTGCCAATCAAAACCTTTCGTAGCTTCCCAGAGCATTTTAAGTAGTCCAGAGAAGCAACACATACTCGAAGTTCACCCCCACCCAGGGTGATTCATTTACTGGGCTCTACAAGGTTGGCCTCCTAGTTGAGGAAAGATGTTCAAAGCCCAGAAGTCTAATGTGGATTTAGAGCGAGTGAGATAGAGAGAGAGAAGAATTGTTCAAACAAAGATGGAATAGCGTCCGGTATCTTCTCTTTTCTATTATTTAGGTATCTCTATACTATCCGTGGATCAAGTACTTTTTTATGAGACCACAACACTTCCAAAATACTACCATCCCCAAAATGAATTGAACAATTACGGTCTTCTACAACCATATCACTCGCAATCTCTGTGGGTCCTACTAGAGAAGGAAGCATTCATTAATTAACCTCTTTATAGGGGACAGCAACAGCCTCGAGGACCACAGGAACATTTTTTCCCAGGATTTTGTATGAGTTGCTACTGACTTATGAGCAGGCCTTTGATAGACTAACTCAAAAGGAGCTGCACTTGCTCCTAATGTCTACGGATCCACACCCAGACCCAATTCATATGGTAGCAGAAAATCGTAGCACCCCTTTGGAGATCGCCAATACCAAATAAGGAGCCTGATTGCAGGAGGTGTGCGCGATTCCAAGGATAAGAGGCACCACTCCACCCCCGCCCAACAACCCATGCTGCCCAGAAGATCATGTCATCGGTTTTATGGCAAGCAGTAAGGATTGCTAAAGGACAATCGGTGACGTTTGAAGCACCTGGTGGCTGAGCACCTCGCGCTGTCCACAGCCCCGCACAAATTTCCGATTTCACCGTCTGGCGAGAGGTCGAGTTAAGTCTATTGTCAACATTCACACCAGCCCATTCCGCTAAACCCATTGAGTCACCCCAAGCCCGCTGATGCGCTCATAATTGATCCGCCAAGCGGGTCTTCTCCAGATCATGTAGTGATAATGCAGTCGCCGTCCAGTCCATAGACCTAGGTCTAAGAGGGTCTTCCTTCAAATCCTTCAACGATTTCGTTTTGTGTCCTCATCTTGTTAGTCTATGTAGTCTTTTAAAATAAAGCCATGTATGTTTCAGTTTTCAAGGGCGGGGTAGTTCAGGTACAAATTACAAAAAGTGGCGTTCTCCCGATGTTTTCTCCTCCCGGGATTTCAAGCCCGAAATAGTCATTTTTCCCATGTCTATTGATGCAAATTGGCCTCAACACTATCAGTGAGTCACGGCAAACTTGGGGCGTTTAAATCCCGTAATTACCCTGATTCATACCCATAACCGATGGTACTAAGCTGTTCCATACCAACGGATGGCCCAAGGAGAAGGCCTTCTTTCACAGCTCCACAAAACAACCTATTCCATCCATTCCCTTCATTCATATCAAAATCCCTTGCAACCCTTGAGCCGTAAACAGTTATCATTCAGCCTACATTCTTTCATCAACCCACATCGACCTAAAAACCCTTTGGACTCCAAAACAGTGCGTAGGAAAAAGACAGTGTTGCGAAAAAAAAAAAAAGGAGAAGAATTAAAATGGGCAACAAAGCAAAAAAGCAAAAAAAGTTTCCCAGATGGCAAATCAGTCAACGCAAGATGCAAATATGACCACGAATCACATCGCGAAATAGTCCAATGGAACAATGAATCCAAAGGTAATCAGCCAGCCCAATTCAAACAAAAAAGCAAGAGTCTAAAAGGCACACTGCGCACCGTGGAGTTCACTTCATTAAACATCAAGCCTTTCCAACCCTCAAACACAGCCTTACATTACAACCCACAAAAGCCCTCCTCACACGGGGCCATTGCCAAATC
>SNQN01009330.1:0-18988 GCA_008642245.1 Bassia scoparia
TTGTAGAAATCACACCCATCTCTAGCGCCGCATGCGTCTTAATGCCTCGGAAATCGTCCCATAGATGCTAATGATTATAAGCACTTGACGTGCGAACAGCATCCTTTGAAAAGTAGTGTAGCAGAATATCGGTTAAAATATAGTGTCCCTATTATTAATAAAGACTCTGAATTATATAGTTATATATCGCATTGGACAATTTGTATGTAGATATTCCATATATCTCAGATAATTACCGAGTTAATTTCGATTGATATGTAGATGATTATATCAGTGTTTATAACATATATCTTCTATTGCCTTATACTTCCATATCTTATACACACAATGTTACCTTTTTGGATTACTTTCGAAGTTCGCTTGACTGAATCAAGTCCACATTTCATGTGAACTTCCGTATTACCCTTGTCCCCAATATTTACCACCACCCAAGCCACCTAGCAACCACCACACGCCACGCCCACCACCCACCCACGCTAGCAACACCTCACTACCACGCCTAGCAACACGACACCCCACCCACGCAGCAACCAGCCCTAACGTCTTTTTCCACAAAAAAACATACCCACCAACGCTGACCAGCGTTAGCACCATAGTCTGCGCCTACCAGCGCCCAGACCATGTGCTAACGCCTATGTCAGTCTTGGTTGTTTATTTTAAAAAAAAATTCCAACCGGCTGAGCCACCAGATTGGCCCATGTTAAGTTAGTCCTTTAAATAAAAAGAATTTCAAGTCTTTTGGTTTTAGTGTTGCTTGGAGTTTTTGGTCGTCATTTAGTGTCCATGGATGTTTGTTCGTTTAATGAGCGTGAAGGTTTTTGTATTCAGATGGTAGAAACTCTCAATATTATTGAAGTCAAGAAATTGCTTGATTACAAACCTTGTTTAGTAGAATAAATCAGGAATTCGTCTCTTCCATAATTCAGATTTACCAGTTAATATATTTAGTTGACTTCTAATATAATTAGACATACTTCAATACATTTCTGACTGACACCAAAACTAAAGCAGATATACTAATAAACACTCTATACCCAGATACTTCCTGATGTATTTTTGACTCTAACTTATATCGATCTGGCTTTGCCTCTCTTGGTCTGTATCAGCCTTCACGAGCACAAGACCTCTCTCTGAAAAAAGACAGACATATATAGATCCACACCGTAATTATTTCACATAGATAAGATAGAATTGAGTTTACACCATTATTCTGAATTATAATATATTGCACTAATAGCTAATACTACTACAACTTAATGGATCACATAACTTATCTTTTAATTAGTCAATGCCATTATTCACTATGATTCATTTCAAGTATTTTATCAATCGGAACACCTTTTTTATCACACATTTTACATTTATGACATGATAGTTTCTTATAAAGTAATACATAAGTCCCAAATCACTAAAACTACATTAATTGTTTGCATAATGAGGTAGTTTTCGCTCAATATTCAACTACAATCAATGCTCCGATAGCTGAATTTAAATCATGACTTATGAAGAGGAATAAATCCTAGCAAGCAATTGTGTAAAGATCAAAGAAAAAAAAACATCAAAATTGATTAACGGTTAAAGTTTGCACGTACGTATATTCAACTTTGAAATTTATGATCAACCTTAACAAAATTGATTCGGAACTAGAGTGAGAATTAAATCTTACCTTTTTTTCCCAACATCAAGGTGTTTTTCATATCTCTTTGACCTAACATAACAATAAAAGTTCAGGCTCAATAAGATGCATGTTATTTTCATTTCTACCAACAACAAATACACATCACTATCATTTTAGTCTCAACCTATGGATAAATAAATTTAAAAGTTGTTTAATGTAAAAAAGAAATTTTATTAGTGCACGTGGTATTTTTTTGTACACTGGTGCACAAATTTTGCATAATTCTTACACCGTGGGCCAGATTTTCATTATTACATACAGTAGGCAATTTCTTAATTTTGTTGGTGCTGGCGGTATGGGGAAAGAAAGGTGATATTTGTCTAATCCAACAAATCTCATGAAATTTACCCCCGTATGAAAACTGAAAACTTTGACCCACGGTTAGCAAAATAGCAAAATTTAGTCACCCGGTAACAAAAAAAGCAATCACGTGCACCATGTAAATTCCGGAAAAAATAAACTTTTAAATAATAAACATAAAAACTTAGAAAAAATTCCATACATACCCAAACCTTTGGACAATTTTAAAAACAACTACCCACATCTTCTTAAATAAAATAACTACCCACTTTGCAAAAACATTTAGGATTTTCCTAACCCATTGTTTTTTTCGGCAAAAAACCCTTCCGACTGTAAACCCATCAACATTCATTTCTCCTCCATTTCGCATGGGGTCCCGCATTTCATTTCTTCCTCTCATTTCTCTTCCATTAATCCCAATTCTCTCAATCTCCTTTTCTCTCTTTCTTCCTCAAATTTTTATGTTTTTTCAAATTTTCATTTGTGTTCAACTCTTTCATCACCATTATTCATTTCAGAATTCTTTAGTTCTTTTGGGATTTTTTGTCTAAATTTAATCACCCATTGAGAAATTCAAAAAGTTGAAGGGAAGTCTAATTCATTAACATGTTGACATCCAATCAAATCAAAGAAGAACCAAACAAGGAGAACGCGACTAGCAAGGAAAAAAAAAGTACTCATAATTAATCAACAAGTAAACCAAAAAATCACAAATCAAACAAACTCAGAAAAAACACAAACTTCTGAAATTAATCAATAAATAACATAAAATCACAAGCCTTGAGGAGAAGAAATGGAACTTGGTTATGCTACTGTGCTGCTGTTTTCGGGCTTGACCCCAACCACTTTCAACCTCCGTTCCTCAAGGGTTTCTTGTCGTACAATCCCCCTCTCCTGCTAGGCAACTTCAATTTCGAGAACGAAACACCAAAACCTGTGCATCGTCGTATATGTTAATGTATCCGCAAATTACCATTTTCATCAAACTAAAGAGAGAAGAATTTGAGTAAAAGAAGAAAACACAAAAAATAAAGGAAAAAACGAAGAAGAATAAAGTAAAGAATTGAAAAGGATCAGAAAAGCAAATAGTAAATGAAAGAGTTTGAGGCCCACTAGCCGGTAGGATAGTGAAAATGATGAGAGTTCACGCACATCCCTGAGTGTCTCTATCAGAAACCAGGGTAGAACTAAAGTTTTGACAAAAGTGGGTAGTTTTTTTATTTTAGTGAATCGAGTATTTTTTTTAAGTGACCCAAAATATCCGTAATTATGCATTTTTTCAAATTTATACAATCTATTCAATCACATTGTTATATTTTGTTTACCTTAGTGACTCGTTAGGGGTAGAAAAAATATTAAAAAGCGAGAAACAGTCTATCTCTACAAAAGTTAAATTTCAATTGCCCTCGCCGCCGCAATAATATTTTTCTAGTGCACAACAAACAACAATGAAGAAGTAGTTATTCACAATAGCTATATCTAAATCGTTATCAAAATTAGCTAATATGAAATATTAATGTATCTGATCTATGACTGATATACTGTTGTTGCATGTTGCTATGTTTACCATTGGGGTTCCCATTCAGAGCTGAGATGGAACATGGATGACGAGTGTGCATTGAAAGCAATTTTGTTTCTTTATGAACATCAACACTATAAAAGCTCTCTTTATATTTCCCAATTGCTCTCTTTTTTTAGTTGCCTACCATTTATTGAGTTTAATTCGATACATCCGGATTTGATCAGTTGTACATTCTAATTTATAGTAGAGTCTCTCAACAAATTTTTTCCATATGACGAGGCTCAAACCAACCTTTCTTATCATATCAAAATTACCACTTGAATCACTTCTGTTGGCTCTTAAACACCGATTTCAGAGCTCGCAACAAAGTCCAAATTAAATGACGCCCCAATCTGGCCAAAATAAACACTGAAATTCCTGCACTACTTGAAGAATTTTTTCAGTCCGTAGTTACTATACTAAATCTATAGATAATATGTGACAAATTACAATGTGGTCGTCTAACTGTAATCGTACGTATAAATTGTATCTCCAACAACTTACTTGAATAACTGATGTGGTGCTGATTTAACGTTACTCAACTTGATAATTACGCTCACGTATTTTGCCCAAGTATTTTCTTTTCGATTGAGTGGTAATGTTTATCCAAACCTTTATTGTTTGTGCTAAAGAATTGTATTGGGTGAATTATGTTTGTTGATACTGGATAAGTTTGTTCATTACAATACCAAAAAATTAAAAGTAAAATATAATTCAACATATATTGTATTTACTTCACGTAGTATTAGAAGTTTTACCCCCTTGCGAGTAGACTAATCATCTATGGAATTACATTATTACACTTCCACAATGGACAACATCCTTCCCGTTAAATTTTCGTACTCCCATTATATTCTAAACATTAGTTATAAGAATTGAAACTCTTCACATTATTCATAGTTTAATAAGCCATCATGTAAACGCAAACATAATGTTATGCATAAAACAAGATATATTAAATTCAAAGTTTGGACCGCCTTATGTCATTGGTAACGGAAGTCTGCCTAAATGACATAATGTTGAACTATGTGTCTGTAGTGAATAGTACTAATCTCTCTCTCACTGTATACTTAAGGGATGAACAAGTGATCAATAATCTATTCCATTCCTACTTATCCCTTTGTCTCAACTTATTATTTCTTAATGTCTCTTCATGTTCCTATATTATTGAAATGAGATTCATCTCTTAAGTATACGTACATTTTTACAGCTATCTTATCCCAATTTTATTTTAAAAATAAATAAATAAATTAACATAGTTATTAGTACATTTAATACTTAGTCACAAATTTATATATGGAATTCACTCCCTAGTTATACATGTAATTTTACATATATGAAAAAATACGTTAATGAATAATTAGTATATATGTAGAAGATAAAGCAAATGTTATATCAATTTTTCTTTTATTCATCAATATCAAAGTAGCAACACATTTGTGTCTGGATATTGTCCACAAACTAGGTAAGAAAGGAAAGGACCAAGAACACTAGGACAAAATTTGGTCAAATTTTTTGGTAGAAAAACCTTAGAAAATCAGAACCAACAACAGTAACAAACATCGATAAAAATTTTTGCCAATTTATTTACACTAATTTAAATGACATTCTTGTTAAATAAGTAACTCTTTGATGATATATGACTCTTAGTATTTATCACTACATTAATGCTAGAGTGAATAATAGTTACTGTATAGATACTAAAGATACTAATTACTTGATATACACAATAATTAATTATTTGCAAAAAATCTGTTAAATGAATATAGACTTAATAATCATTATTATGATTTGTCAATGTATTCAAAATTCTACCACATTTAAGAGTATTTTTTTTATCTATACGATCACGACGGGTTAACAATATCATTATTAACACAGAAAATACATATACTACACTCTAATTAGTATCTAATCCACTTAAAATAAACATTTGAAATGACCCCATCGTCCCCACTCATTGACCTTTGTCTCAAGACTAAGAAAATTAAGTAAAGTACATTATAATTTGTTGTGTGGAACAAGAATTTTTTAATTGATACCATGATCATTATCTTCTTAATTTTTATTATTACCTAACTAAGATCCATCTTATAACGAATATATAATCTTAAGTTTATTATCCCTCAATCATTGAAACATTTAATATGTTTAAAAACCACCACTTAACATTTAGTTTCTTTGTATGGTTCTATTTAGGATTTTTTGCGAGTACCTTTATAATCAAAATTTGCGAAAGGAAAACCTTTAAAGCGATAATTGCGAAATGAACCAAAGTGAAAATTTGTTGCGAAGAAAACCTTATGAGTCATATCAACTTTCCCTCACTAATATTGTACTTACCATATATGAATCACCATTCTCTATTCACTCCACTCTAAATTCGATCTCTCTCACTCACCACTTCTCACTCCCCCCTTCCTCCTTCCCAACCACCCCCCCCCCCCCCAACTCCCTCTTTCTCTCTCCTCCACCCCACTCTCACTCCACCTCCTCCTCCCTCTCAATGCGACATCAGAGAAATGTTCTACCTCCCACATCAATAATCCACAAGCTCGCGACCTCCCCAACATGGACATACCACCCGAGCACCTCCGCCTCTCTTCACCGCCTGCACCTCCTGCTCCACCGCCTCTCCACCACGACATCCCCGGAGGACAAAACACTCCCACAAAAACCAACCCCAAAACCCCACCCCCAAGCATCACCTTCCGACCCTTACTTACTGGTCTCCTCATCTCTCTGGCCACCATCGCCCGGACCACGTGTCCTCCCCAAACTCCCAGCAACCCCCAGTGGACCGACACTTCGTATCTCCATGGCTACCCAATCTCCAACATCGATTCCCAAGTCACAGGCACGACGTTTTTCGCCAGCTCATGGAGGGCTTTACATCTCCGCCGCACGCTCGTTCAAAGTAACCACTTAACAACACAACAATGGAGACACCAATAGAGAGAGGAGCTAGAATTAAAATGAGGAATGATTAAATAGAGGAATAGGTTAACATATTATTTGGAGGAAAAAAGAGGGAAAATGAAATCGGAAGGTCAAATAAGAATGGATATCAAATGTAACAACATCATTGTGAGCGTCAAATCTGATATACTCATAAGTATTTCTTTCGCAATAAAATTTTCATTCTATTCATTTCGCAAGATTGCTTGAAAGGTTTCATTCGCAAATTTGGTAAAAGGTTTCATCTCAGAAAAAAATCCTTCTATGTAAGATAAACTATGAAAAATTTAACATGAAATAATAAAAGAGTAATTCTAATAATTCCCAAAACAGTGTATGGATCAACTTTTCCCTTATTTTTGTTTAATAAAACTTTGTAATCACTTTCACTATCATGATTGTTCAGTTGCTAGGCAAATAATTAGAGTAGTTACATCCTTGATAGTTGATAACAAAATATCTATCGTATCTAAGTACTATAAGGTAAGGAGCAATGGTTCTCCCCTAAAATCTCATTTTTAACCATTCTACTAACATTATTACACAAACAATCATTAATGTAAACTTACCACATCAAATATCAATCATCTCAAATCAAATTTAAATCAATGCATATTAAAGAAACATCAATCCAAGTCTTACTTTAAAAAATTGAATACTCTAAGTTTAAAAAAGGACATAAGATATTCAATATTATAGACTAATATGAATGACAAAACTTAACTCAGTATAACTTTTAATTTAATTGCAACACACCAACTGCATAGAGAAGTAAAGGCGAAAAACATTTCAAACAACATTCCTCTCAACTCTAAATCAAGCATATAAATCCTATCATTGTAATATGAGTAAATATAACAAGGATTAAGAATTATTAACAATTTCAAGCATAATTATTCATAATTGTCAAAATCATAATTGTGAAAAATATTAATGTAATTAACATTAATTTAGTAAAATTTATAAAATTAAACATTATCATATATATCAATCAAAGTATATACCAAGAAACTAACACTATTCTAAGTGTCATATAAAGTGAATAAAATCAATATTCTATACACACCAAAATGAATTGACACAATGTAATAAATTGTTAATTAATAATCTGTGCAAACACTAATATAATCAAAATCTCCCATCCCAAAACACTCAAAAAACACATTCTATTCTCTTATTACACATATTATATATCATCTTGTTTTTTCGTTTGTTTCCTTATAATGAGCACATGACAATGATTAAATGATTAAAATTGAAAAGGAATTTCTATTGTCATTAAATTCTTGATCTTGATACTAAGTCAAATGCCTCTTCACCGGTATATTACTCTATATATTTTAAATATTAGATGAATATATTAATCTATAAAATGCCATGCATACTCCGTATAACATACTTATGCAGCTCGCATTCCACAAAATAAAGTAAATAACAATAGAAGGAGAGAGAGTGTGTTTCCTCTTCATTCGAAAGAAAAATGTTTTACATCCTTGTATAGACCGTTTTCAACATACAAATATCAGTTCTTCCTCTTCATCCCTTACAAATCAGTCATAAACCAATCAAACATTCCTAGACGTACCTCTCAGAGAATGAATAAAGTTGATTTATTTTATTCCATACAGTGCTACTGACAAAATTTAATGTTATTGTCAATTCAATAATAATAATAATTAATCTCGCACAAGTAAAAGTACTAACACACAATATCCATGACGAGAAAACTTACATGCATATGGCAAATCTCCAATTTCATATATAGTGAATTGTTAAAGCCTCATCACATAGAAGTCATCATTACTCCTCTATTTATGATTATAAGACACACCCCCCACACCACTCTCACATACACACTCTATAGCTCATTCTTTTCCACCCAAAATTATTGGTTAAGTCGAGTATTCTCTATCTCTTATATTTTAAGGTTACACTACCATAAATAAACCAAGAAAGAACCTGTAATAAGAGCACATTATTATTAACAACAATTACAGAGATATATGTATTGTCTGTTAAAATTCAGGACACGTAAGTCCACATTTCATGCATAAGCATACATGCCAAAATCTGGCTAACTAGAGGTTATACATATACTACTCTATATAGTATATAATGATGAATTAGACATGATGAGCTGTAATACATAAAATACACAATCACTACTATTTATTGCTTAGAAGTTAAAAGTTTCGACGTTTGGTAAAATGGAGGAAGCAGAAGAAAACCGTGAGCATAATGTTCCTTTATATTTCAGAAAACGGCCACTATATACTTACTATAAGTATTATTGGGAACGGGGGAACTGGGAACATATATATTTTATCATTACTTCTCCATTTCAACTAAGTGCTCACTTGACATCGTTTTTATGCCAAAATTTCGATAGTATATGTGTAGTGGGGTCCAAAAAATAGCAAAAAAATTAAATAGGATTCTGATATTTAATAAAACATTTGTACGAAAAATAGTATTTTATTTTATCCCCACGTAAAAAAAAAAAGTATAACATTCATCAATAGTTCAAATCCTCTTACGGATGTTTGGCATGTGGTAATGAGAATTGGGGATATATAGATAGAGGTAATGATATTAGAAGGTGAGGAATTCAATATAATAGTCTCTATTCTTATTGACATTCATTGGAATAAGATTGAAATTAAAATCTGTAGTTGTATTGATTATATGGACTAATTTATAAAATACCCTTTATAAGTGGTGTAGGATATCATATCAATTTAATAGATTAGGTTATTTTATCTTTCAATTAAAATAATCTCATCCGTGACTTTTACTAGCCTACCCCCACTAGTAATTAAACTTGAATAGAAATATAATTTCTTTCCCATTCTCACCTTAAAACCCATTCCCATATGCCAAACATTGGGAAAAAAAAAAATAGGATTAATAATGCATTCCCTTATCTAATCTCACACCAACCCCGTTAGAGTTAAACACTTTTACATCAAACCTCACACAAACCCTTCCATAACAAATCCGTCCACCAATAATAGTTGTTCAAACCTGTTTAGGTTCTGAAGCTGGACCCATATTAATTCCTAATTACCTAACGCTTATTATTATTTCCTTTTATTACACCCTTACCCCACCTAAATTCTCACTCACCCTACAAACCCCTCTCACATTTTCAACCCCCATCAACTATCACAACAATAATAGTTTGACAAATTCAAACTCTACACCTCACCTACAAACCCCTGAAAACCTCTTGATTGTGAGGTCGCTTGATATTTTTAATTGTGGTTCCCACTCCAAAAAAAAAATGAAAATATAATGAATTAATGTTGGCATTTATTATAACATCCCAAAAAAAATGAACATTTTTTTTAAGAAACGCAAGGAAGTACGTCCTTGCTTTTGGATATATTATTTAATGGGCATACATGATCATACAAATGCACTTGAAATTCTAAAGAGTTATAAGTTTTTTTAAGCAGCAGGATTATTAAAAACTATTAGTTTAATTACCTTTCTTTTTTCTCAAATCTCTTATAATTTTGCTTTGAACCAGCAGCTTAATTTATGATTGAATAATTCATAATTCAGCAAATTCATAATTCAAAAAACAAATGCATATTAATTCCTTGGCACCATTGTCTTTCACTTTGATTCATGCATACTATTGGAAATCGTAAAATTGTTTAATTTTGATGATACAACCCAACAATTTGTAATAAGAAATATTGTGATTTTTGGATCTATTATATACACAAGTACTACCAATAAATACTCAATCCCACTCTACAGAGATATCGAAGAAGTGCATGTTAGGGTGGTCAATGGAGTGTGGAGTTGACTTGTATACAAAACAGCTTACCAAACTCGAAAAAAAAAAAGTGAACTTACGGACTAATGGCAATTTTACGGCTCAGGAACTTTTAAACTACAGACTAAACTTTTAGTTGTCCAAATCTCACTTTTCACGGTTGACAGCTTGGAACCGGCGAGTGAACGAATAATTTTTGTCACCTCTTATGCATTATTATTCATTATCATTATCGTTCTATGTTTTATATTGAAAAGGTTTAGGGAATTTTTATTTATAGATGTTATCACCTTTTCATATTTCAATATCAAATTACGTCATATTTAACACTTAATACACCATTTGATACCTCTAGGCGAGAAACTTATATAATGATAGATGATTTCCATACAAGTCTTTATCTTTCAGCTCACTCTTAACTCAGATTTATTTTTTTTTTTGGCTCTTTAATAGGACAAAGTCTAAAACAATGCATGTACTGTCTTTGTTCTCTCTTTCTCCCACCCTCCCCCTCCTTCTCTTTTGTTTTTTGTTTTGTCTTTGAATTAGAAGCAATGAGACATGTTGACATTGCATGTTGTCAAGCAAGCAAATACAACTKCTAGGTAGATTAAAGTCAATTCAACATTACCTCATTCTATTTTTTTGTTGCTAAACACTACCTCATTGTAGATAGATAGAGTTAGAGCGCTTTTAAAGAAGATTGTGACATTCTATTTCAACATATATAGTACGGAGTACCACATACTCTTATATATTTCCACCTAATGGAGAAATTTTAATTTTTAATTTGTCTCTCTTTCTTACCAATTACCCAACAAACTCCCCATGTTTATATCTTAACAGATTTTACTCAAAGTAAAATTGTTTAATATAACGTATTTTTCAGGTTGAATTTTTCTTGGTTAATAAAATTGTGTTTAATTTATTAGGAGTTTAGACTCCGGCCACAACAATTAAAGTATTATTACATAAATACATTAAAAATATTGGATCTATTTTCTCTATAAGATTCCTAAAACGTGCAATAATTTAACGTTGTATATAATTCTATCCCAATAATTAAAATGTACTTCTAATTCCTCCAAAAAGTAACATCATAAAGGTTAATAMATCAACTATTTCTAAGTTTAGTGACATATTTYTGAAGTTTATWAGGRAAAATTTCTAAACAATTCYGGAGATTGTTTTAATAAAACARTCCAGTGACATTTTTATACGGCACTCCGTAATTAAGTRYAACTTTTGAGGTYAAAATATATGCTTTTTAAATAACTCTGTTGCATTTAATTACGAAGTGTCATATAAAAATGTCACTAAATTRTTTTATTAAAACAATCTMTAGRATTGTTTAGAAATTTCCCATTTATAAGGGCAAACAAAAAAAATTAATAGCCCATGTCTTATCATAGAGAATATATTACTTGTATTATTGTTGTATATATGCATTTTGTTAAAAAAAATGGGGTCCAACTTATAATTAATAGGAAACAAAAGTAAACGAGCCTTATCGAATAATGCCACATTAAGAGGGTGGCAAATTATTGGAGGTTAGTATGACTATAAATTATTGCCTTAAGTTTCACTTGTACGACCCAAAACTGTTATGCCGTTATTATACTCCATGTATTTAATGCCCCCATGTGTGTTATACCCATGGACATGGTCCTCCTCTTTTTTTTTTTTTTTTTTTTTCTAATGAGTCACAAGGGCGGGAGTTATTTGCAATGAGAAGGGGGAATATGAGGATTCGAACCATGACCTCAAGGATCAAAGGTAGAGTTGAAGCAACTGCTCCAAACTCATTCCTACTATTTCTGATCTTCTTTAATCACATTTTTTCTTTATTTAAATCATCAAAAACTTTACGGAGTATTTCGGTTCTCTATTACTCCTTCCATTCCAATTTATTTTTTAGCTTTGTAAGAATTTGCAGTCATTAAGAAAATTAGTATTTACGATACAAATTTGGTATTACTTGAAAGATATTATTCCTTTTAATTGTTTGAGTGCGGACGATAAATAATTAAAGTGATCTTTTATGTTAAAATGTGGACTCTGGTGAACAGTTGAGGCTGGATTAGACTTTGGGTGTGAAAAGGAAATAACAGAATATTTATAGAGGACACATAGAAGACGTTTATGAGGGGGTGTTAATTTATTATTGTGATATCATATTGAAGTTTTTTATGGATAAATAAAGAAGTAACATTAATGATTTACAAAAAGTAAATATGAACAAGAAAATAAAACACAATGTAAAGATAAAAATAAACACCAAAAAATGGAAACATAAAGAATAAACATGGGACGGAGGGCAGTGATATTACCAACTTGTTCTGTACCGTGTTCATATTGATCTATAGTTCTTTATCTATGTGTTTTTATTCTACATTATGACAATTCGATTGTTATTGGTTAAGGATACACAATGGTTGAATATTATTGAGTCAAAATGATTCGACATAGTGTTATATCCATATATTTTTTTAAGAGATGAGTCTAATAAAAGATGATGAGAAACAAATTCAAGATCTCTAAAATTGAAAAATAAGTTATAATCAATTGATTGAGCTATATCTCACTCTTTTCATTTTTTTTTATTAGTTGGAGCAAAAAAAAAAATGTTCATTAATAATATGCAGCACATGCCTCATATAGTTACCGACTTAGAGGCAATTTGATTTAAAGCAACTCAAAAAGGATATGTAATACTTCTAGAAGATGATTAATGAAAGGAAGTCTTATATTTGGATTAGTGAAAATTTCAAGATACTTTATTTATGTGGTTCACTATTACATTAGGACTAGGTGTATGGTTTGGTGGTAAACAATCTCTGTCACGGAATCGATCTTTACTCCAACATTGTGAAAATAACTTATGTGTAGAGTTAATTCTATACCTTGTATCGTAGATTAGTGGTCGATGTGTCGCTCACCTCTAACATTATGTTGGGGTATTCCTCGCCTCCACAGCACAATTTCTAAAGATATCTGTTGCGAGTTTCATTCGTTCTATCTTACCGCGCGTCAAAATATGTGTTTGTCAAATGCGTACCTTTCATGCATGTCGTGGGTTTAACAAGACATATCTATTACTCATGTATTGAAACACAAAATGCTGTCTTTGTTTATGAGGCTTTCTGAAGATGTGTTTTTTTTGACTTTTATAGCAGTGTTGATTAATTCGCTCAAGATTATATGAGGTAATGTAGAATGTAGGGTGGTTATGATGGATATATGTTTCTTATCTATCATAAAATAAATGTTGATAATAATGTTTTTTTATTAACTCACCATATGAGATGTAGTGTTTAAAGAAGCATCAAATACATGTACTTTTTAGGTATGACCGTTGTAATTAATTTCGAATTTAGCCGCCAAATTAACACCATCATTTTGGTCTATAATGCAAACTACTTTGTCAAGGATTTGGATTGAGTTGTCAATTATCATGTGCAATTATTAGTGATTATTATAGTGATTATTATATGTTAATTAGTATTACATAAATTGCCAATAACCATTACATTTACCTATATTAAAGTCGTTTGAATTGAACGAACAGGATGGTATAGCTTAAGTTTGAATGGGCTAGTAAAAATGAGAAGATCGATATATAATTTGTTTTAACAAGTGATGTGTGAAGTAATTTAATTTTGGGAATCAATTGGAATAGAAAGAGAGATTAAAACTTGATATTATATATTGGATCGCAAAGTTTGTTAGAATGCTTCTAATTATACGAAGTTTAAATGTTAGAAAACTGGACCGTTTCGTTCATGAATCTAACACAACACGGGAACTAGACTTTACAAATTCAAGAGAATATAGCAACAAGTAACTAACCTTGATCCTAATGTTCTTTATCTTGAATTCCTAACATTTTTTCCCCTTTATCTTTTCCTTATGTGTTCTTCAATGAATAAGAAGCATAATGATTTTTGTGTTTATCTTTTTATGGAGAAATAAATGATAATTTACTTTATATTTCACACTTGCCCTTTCGTAACTAGATGTCATTTAAAGTAAAGACTCTTAATGGCATTATATGCAATCTTTTTATATATGGAGAGACAAACTAGCGTCATATTATATTATTAGGCAAGGGATGAGGRAATAATAATATTCTCAGATTTTAATGACATWAATTGAAATCGATTCATCACAGTATCACCTTTTATATTAAAATATAAGTACATTAATATAAACTTATTACTTTTATTATTGAACATTAGACACATAGGCCACTTCGAGTATTTAATAACTAAATATTTCTAACATTCTCCCACTTGACCTTTGTGTCACCTTTATTTTATGGTTTAATAACAACTATGAATATGCACATTGTAATAAGTCTATTCAACTTTAATAAATTTACTCGAATTAGAACTGATTGGATCATGACGGTCACACGTMATTGTGCAACATGATCCCTTTCCATGTATCACAAATCAATAAAATTGAATCTCGATATCCATTACATGTCATCTAGAACATTAAGTGCATACATATACTATAATGACAATATAGTTATAAAGTAGAAACATAACTATTAATGAATTCAAAATAACATAATGAGCAAACCTTAGTATAGCAAGGCTTTATCTATGACACCCAACGTCYTACATGGCTAATGAACGTCTTGGGTGGAAGTCCTTTAGTTAACGGATYTGCAATCATCATGTCCRTTCCAATATGCTMAAAAAACATTCTAATATGTTACTGCGTACTTCCTCTKTTACTGACAAGAACTTCAACTCCATATGTTTAGTACCTTAAAAAAACTTGCCATTCTTTGAAAAGAAGACGGCTGCAGAATTGTCACAATAAGTTCTCAATGGTCTGGATATGTTTGCATTAATTTCAAGTCCTGAGATAAAGTTCTGCATCCACRATGCATGATTCGTGACCTCAAAGCATTCTACAAATTCTRCTTCCATGGTGGAGGTAGCAAGGACAGATTGTTTTGCACTTTTCCAATATACCACTCCTTCGACCAATAGAAACAAATGGCCAAATGTTGATTTTYTACCATCAACGCATCCACCATAATCTGAATCTGAATATCCAATAACCTCTRGATGATCATATCTTCTATATGTAAGCATGAATTGCTTGGTGCCTTGCAAGTACCTAAGGACTTTTTTAGCTGCTTTCCAATGGTCCAATATTGGATTACTTTGACAGCGACCTAATATTCCCACAGTAAAGCTGATATCCGGTCGAGTGCAAGTTTGAATATAGTTCAAACTTTCAACCACTGATGCATATCGAATTCTTTCCATTTCTCTTCATTCCAATTCATTTGCTAGGACATTACATTTTACTAAACTTATCCCCTTTCTGTATTGGAACTGGACTTGCAAATCATTGTTCCATTCTATATCTCTCTAATACCTTATTAATGTAATCCTTTTGAGACAATCTTAACCATCCTTGTGATCGATTTCGATGAATTTCTATTCCAATCACATAAGATGCATCACCCATATCTTTCTTTTCAAAGTTCTTAGAGAGATATTTCTTTATTTCATGTAAGATACCCGTGTCATTGCAGCAAGCAGTATATCATCAACATATAAGACTAAAATCACAAATTTGTTCCCTCTAACCTTAATGTAGGAACATTTATCAACTTTGATTTCTACAAAACCATAAGTAGTAATTGTACTATTAAACTTTAAGCACCATCGTTTTGAAGCTTGTTTTAGTCCATATATTGACTTTCTCAGCTTACACACCATGCCCTCTTTTTCAATGGCCAAGAATCTTTCTGGTTGGTTCATAATTATATTTCCTCCTCTAATTCACCATTCAAAAAGGCAGTTTTCACATTCATTTGGTGTAGTCAAGATTGTAATGAGCCACTAAAGCTAATACAATTCTTAAAGAATCTTTCTTTGAAACTGAAGAGAAGGTTTGTTTGTAGTCTATGTCATCCTTTTGAGTAAACCTTTAGCAACAAGTCTGACCTTGTTTCTTTCAATATTGTCACCTGAGTCTCTTTTAGTCTTAAAAACTCATTTAGACCCAATTGTCTTAGAACCTGTAGACAACTTTACTAAGTCCCAAACTTTGTTATCACTCATGGATTTCATTTCCTCTTTCATGAAAATTAACCATTTATCAGRATTGTTAGTTTTTCATGGCCATTTTATATGATAACTGATCATCATTAAAGCTCAAGTCACATTCACTTTCAAGTGCATAAACCACATAAGCATYTGAAATAGCAGGTCTTTTTTCCCTCATTGACCTCCTTAATGGTTYATGTGGTTCTATATTCTCCCTTTGAATTGTGACTTGTYCATTGACTATAACATCATTTAGTGGAGTTTGAACATCATTATGTTGTTTAGTTGGCAAACTGGGCATGGAGCAATAACTAGTACAATATCTTTAGAAGACATAACAGGTGAATTGTCTTCAAGCGCTAATGTTGAAGATATTGCGGATAAGGTTTTGATTGTATTTGAAAATACTATCTACACCGCAGGTACTTGGGAAAGTACCGACCAAGTAAAACATAGTTGTTTATGTTCACAGAATCTTTGTTTAAGATAATTATAGTGATGCTAAGACTGTAAATGTAGAGAATATATCGGTTCCTATGAGGTGGTTTAAGGGAATAAAGGCTGACTAGTAGTGATGACAAATAAGAATCATGGTGAGTGATGCGTTGGATTCGACGGATTCGAGATATTAACACACAATTGGTTTAAATAATTTTAATCTTTGTCATGCATTGGTGAAGTAAAGGAATATAGCACAGTATGTTCATCTCTGTAGGCGAAAAATTAGGAAATCGAGTATGTACTCTAGTTGTTGATAAAAAGTACGTATAAAAATACTCGAATAGGAAGAGTCAACTTTTATGTGGAACATCCAAATATGGGAGTGGTGTTCAATATATATAGGATCGGAGGAAGATTAGACGTCTCCTCAATCATTCAAGTTGGAGTGTATTGATCATGTATGTCATCGAGTCAGATTCATGATTGTGGTGGGATGTGACGTATCTTAGTGAAGACGACAAAGAAAAAATTGCCTATCAATAAAGAAGGGGGAAAATCTGTTTGTTATAGTAATCAGTCTTACTAATATAGTCAATGTGGTGGAAATGTAGAATGGATAGACTATATCGTTTTGCTTTAGGGATTAACTAGGCTTTATGCAAAGGTTTTGCAGTAGTCCTACAAACTTTATTCATTTTTTGTTTAATACCTTTAATTTGCGGACTTAACCATAAAATGGTTGAATAGTGGAGCAATTCGTAATGATAGTTATAATGTTGAAGTCTAATGATATATTAAAGAGTAGTTGGTAGACGGAATCACTCCGTGGTGAAGATTTTGGATTTTCAAAAGTTGCCTATTCGGTTCAGATTGCGTGAGTCAATGACGCGTTCAGAGTTGTCATGAGAGAAATCTAAGGAGAGGAAGGAGAAGCGATTAGCGGTGTCGGTGATGGAGGGGGAAGGAAGCGGATCGTGGGGAAGACTGTTCGATGGAGCGGGGAAGGAGATGAAGGGGGAGTTGGTGAGGGTGGCTGGCGTCTGGATTTGGTTGGACGGGGTGGGGTGGTGGGAGAAGAGGAGAGTGGAAGGGTGTTGTGGAGAGGAGAGGAGTAGGAGACATAATATATTAGTGGGAGGGGAGAATTTGGGAAATTACACTTAAAATATGGGAAATTTTGAGAATTTAGTGGGTGTTGTGTTAGGCTGTGTCAATTGGTATTGGTTGAATATGGCAAAAATGATAAAGCTAAAGAAAACAGATAAGGGAGAACATTATTATCCCATGACTCCTGATTGCAGTCAAGTTATTTAGAAGTGTGAGCGTGGATCAAAATAGAGCCGACCAAAAATTGGCGTGGTTTGGACATGACTTTTTCGGATGATCCGAATTTGCATTATTGTGATGGTCATGCTATGGCGATCAAATTGCAGAGGCATTTATTAGTTTATGTTTATCCGGATCCTGGCCGAGGCGCCGATTAAGATAGACCTCTAAGTATTCATGTAAGCCAACTCGATGATTCAACTGTCTATTTAGAAGCATTCGAACAAACACTTTGCAATGATAGTATATACAAAGTTTGAATTCTCTTCTGATTCAGTAATTGTATGGTTCGAAGCTCGGTATTTCTGGTGACTATCTTCCTCCCTTGTCACGCTTTTGCGCGTCTGTTTCTAGCGCTTTCCGTTTTTTAGGTGTTGGTTATCTTGGTCGACATCGGATCCCTATGGGTGTTTGGTAAGCTTAGACTGTTTGATGTTGTAGCGTTGGAATGGATTGCAGGTGGAGGTGTCCTTCTTGTATTTGTGTGACCATTGGAATGGTTTGCTAGCCTCGTTTATTGCTAGTCTTCTTGGTTTAACTGTGCCTCCTTAGATGGAAGGAAGGATTCGTGGTGTGAGAATATCGTAAGTTATTAAATACTGGAAGTGGTCTAAGTGTCTAAGGTCTAAAATAGAAAGTAATAAGTCATGATAGTGTAACTGTGAATTTTAAATATTAAGGTGGATAGCCTGTGATGAATCGGTGTTATAATGTCGATTACAATTATGGGGAGTGAGATTATTATCTCGTCGTGCTTTGCCGTAAGTAGATATAGATATTGAAGAGTTTAATGTTGTTGGTCTATCGAATATAAAGAGAATACAGAGAAGGTGGAAGGATGTCAATCGAAGGGATTTAGA